>JAODUH010033752.1:0-47388 GCA_027564835.1 Typhlichthys subterraneus
ACTTGGCCAGTGTTGCAATAATAACAACCCCCCCCCCCCCCCCCCCACACACACACACACACACACACACACACACACAACCACACCCACCCAGAGAAAAGTTGTAAAGTCCAAATGAACTTTTTCGTTTCCCTCTCCCTCTCTCTTTTCTCTCTCTCGTCAGTCTCTGTCCAGTGAAAGGGGGAAAGTGAGGAGGTGCTGCTCAGTTCTCCACCTTCTTGTGCATGTTGAGCAGGCACAGCACGCAGCCCACGACGGCTTCCTTGGACTCCTGGGATCGAATCCGGTCCCAGACGTGGCGCAGCGCCGTGCCAAGGTGGGTCGCCCCCGCGGAGAGGCTTCTCCTGAGGAAGTCAGCCGCCGAGCCCGCCAATCTGCTGCTGAGCAGGCGGATAACCAGGGTGCGCAGCAACATGAACACTGGCATGCTGCCTGAATCTGACACAACACGACACAAAAAGAGATGCTTGAAAAAATAAAAGCTGGACTGAAATTGAAAGGGGGGGGGGGGGGGCGGGGGCGTTGTTGGTTAAAGAGGGATGAAGTCACCACCTCTCTCTCTCTCTCTCTGTCTGTGGACAGACAGAGCATGGAGAGAGGAAAGGGCTTTAAAGTCTGGCTGTCAAAACTTCCTCTGTGAACCTGAACTAAATTGCTCCACTGATAAGGGGGAAAGAGTAATGGATTCAGAGAGAGACCCCTGTCAGACCCCTTCACTCGCAGCTTCAGCACAATGAGGTAATATTCTCAGTTTAACTATTCACACACACGCACATTCACCTATGTCACGAAGTGCACAGGAAAATATTTCTCCTCCCCCTTAGGTTTTTTTCTGGCACGCCAACCTACCTTTAAGTGAAATAGGGAAAAAGCATTTACCAAAAGTAGCTGTGCAAAATAATAACCTAGCAGCAGAGGAAGAGAAAAATGCCTTCAGTCTGGATGAAGCACGTGTGAGTGCGTTGTCTGCCCGGCCGTGAGTGTGTCGTCCTCCGCTCTGTGCTGTCTTTCCTCTGCATTGAGAGCAGTTGTCACGCACACTGTGAGGGCTGAGTCAACAGCACAGCCCTCACACTTGGCTCCTTAACAAAGCAGACTGCTGGCATGACATGTGTTCTTGGGGAAGAGGGGGGTTAGACACAGATCATGACCACCACTCCTTGATGGGGGTCATCCAAATCATGGCTCGGGGGGTTCATCTAAAGCGCACACCCTGACTGATGGGAATGGCACGGATGGTGTTGGGCATGTGTCACAGGAGTGGGGTGTGTGTGCGTGTGTGTGTGTGTGTGTGAGGGGGGGGGGGGGTTGAAGAGGAGAGGCAGCAGAGAAAATATGTGCAGAGGGACAGGATGAAAGTTTGCCCTAAAAAGGCACTCTCCCTCACTGCTGTCCTGACCTTTGCCTTGACACCAAGCAGCACCTGGTCACAAGGTTCACAGTGACTGCTGAGATGTTCAAAAGCACAAGCTTAACCCAGAAGTCTGTTTTCTCCCATTGAACGTACATTAGTGTATTATCATATTTAGAGTTTTCTGCTAATATTCTTACAGTGGTAGTGATTTTACTTCACAGAAAATTGCAAATATTACTGGTGAAATGATTTCATATCAGAAAACGCACAAAAGCAACTGTGGCTGCATATTAAAAATAAAATACATATACTTTTAAAATATACTTAAAATGCATTGAAATATGTCAATGAATATGTGATATATAGTTTTTCTGTATGGTTGAGGAATCCTTGGATTCAGCCTAATTAATCATGCCTATAAAAGATCCAGTTTCACAATGACGTCATCTAAGGTAGCGTTTTAATGTACTGCATCTTGAAATTTGGGATTAATTCTGTACATGCAGTCAGGGTCATGTTCAGCGGGCGGATGTATGGGTAGAGCTCAAAGGGTTTGGCCATTCTATAAAAATGCTTTTTCCTAATTTTGCTGGATGAGTGGTTTTAAAAGTGCAAGACTAATATCTTTACTTGTAGACTTAACAGTGATACGATTATATTCTTATATGGGGATTAGGTTGCTTGGTAGAAGCGATGATAAACAAAATATAAATATATAATATATAATTTTATAAAATAAATATTGATAAATGTTAATATATTGTTATCCATTTTAGGTAAGTCCTAAGAACCTTCCTTAAAATGTTCATTTTTGCAATTAGATTCATAAGTGAAATATCATTGATCAAAACAACAATGTTCTGCTATGAGTTTTCCCCCCTTTTTTCCCCTGTGAATAAAAAGCTTTTTACATGTAGTCCCTGTTTTGCACACATCATATAAACATTTATAAAAGACTGACTGGTTGTTTGTGTGTAGGCCAGGGCAGTCAATGTGAGGTTGGATGTAAACCAGGTGTTCCACCTCTTCCATGCAAGTCAGATTAGGCTACCGTAACACCTTCCTTATGTTGTTTAGCCTTGAATTGCCACCTCCGCACGACAGCTGATCACCTCTCATCCATAATATTAAAATGGGCTGCCTGCATGTTGACTTTACTCCCTACCTTGGTCTCAAAGCTGCATATGTGTCATCCTTTATTTGTATCTTTGTGGCTGGTTGGCAAAGGCATCCTGTGCTTGGTCTAAATGATATCACCACCTCCCAAGATGATAATACAACCCTGATGCTTTCTCGCCACAGGCCTGTATGGCAAGGGACTTATTATTACTGTAGATATATTCCACTTCATTAGTGTCAGACAAGGCAACACAGGGGTCTTGTGCAGGCCATGATGTCACTGAGATTGACCGCATCAAAAGAAAGACACTTGTGGCAGAGGAAAGGACATGCTGGGTTATAAGGGCACAGTATTTTTCATTCTGTGAGCTATTGATTAGCGTCTTAAAACAGACAATATTAGAATAAGATTAGAACATAGCTCTGCCTTGGGTATTAACAGTATAGTGTGCAGTGTCAAATGTGATTATTGTTTAAATTGCAAAAATCTAGAAAGTGGAATTTAATGCTGTAACAATGGCTACTTACAATGGCACGTACACAAAATAAGGGATTAGTTGCTTTGTCAAATGTTTTGAAAATCCTGCGAAACATTTCAAAACACTCAATAGAAAACACACACACACGCATGCACACACAAACACACACACACACACACACACACACACACACACACAAAGAGAGAGGCATGCCAATGAATTTGTGAAGTCATAAATTTGTACCGAAGCATATCTGTTGATCTTAATATCTATGAATTCCTGTGTTGTTAGCTCAACTGTCTACTCACATTTTGACAATGAGCTAGCCTCTCCCCCCAGATGAGTGGTCCCTGGCAAGTGTGCTCTGTTTTCATGCTCAGAACTAACAAAGTGTTTCCTGAGTACATCGCATGAACACTTCCTATTTACAACAACCATTATGCATGCAGTATATGTGAATCCCAAATCAATTCATTTTTGAGGATAACCTTAATGATATTAGCATATCAATAATACTTCAAGATAATTCTTTCAGGATAAAACAAATACATCACAGGCCCAGAAGCTGCCCCCCTACAGAGGAACCCAATTCACATTTGTATTGATTTACTACAGTCATATACAGTAGGACTCAGGTTCACCTTAGGCTACATGCTTGTCAGTGAACATTTTCACACACCTGTGCAGACACAGCCAAGGTCCTGTTTCTAATATCTGGCCTGAACCTATATCTATCCTTATCACAGCCATAAAACCCTCTGAAATGTGATAGGATGACCTCACATACAATAAAATACCAACTGTTAAGAGATGCAGGCTGCCAAATTCTTTGCAATCACTCAGCATGAACTGTCAAAACGGACTGAATTGAGAAAAAAAAAAAAATATATGGACTCTATATTTTTTTATTTTTAACATATTGGCCGCATTGTTCAGAGAACCTTTCATTAGACTTGTTAAATACATTTTCCCTTTCTTAAAAGCAGCATTTTTAATAGGATGTGACATGTTAATATATGGTTGGCATTCAATGTGGCATTCCATTAAAGTACTGTTCTTAGACCGTCCATGATCTTATGATCTCAGTCTTTTCCAACAGAATCCAAGGTTCAACATGAATCCATGGTCAGATTAGAGTTCCTGGAGGACACAGGTTCAAGCCCGTATAACAACACACATCTACCCTGCAAATTGATTTTGATGGAGACAATCTGTCAACTCGGGTGGCGGATTCATTCAACCAGAGTTATTACTTAAGGTTAAGCAGGTTAAAAGAGTTTCTCACTGAGGATAAACAAAAAAGCCATTTTTCATTATTATCACATTATATATCACCCAAAGCAAGCAGAAGGAGGGTAAAATACTTGTCAACCATACAAAGGCAAGAGTCCGACTTGGCTTCACTGGCAGGGCTTTTATTTTTTTGTCCAGCTTGGACCACCTATGAGAAATTCTCTGCTTTTTAGTTTTGGCCAAAACATATGAAAAATACATTTAAGCAATAAAGTAGGGTAGAAGATGGTTTGGAGTAGTCGTAACCACTTAAGACATCAGATATTGGCTTATAGTTTGGCCGATAGCTTTAAATAAATATTTCTATTACTGTGAGACCTACATCATTTTAAAGGCTTGCTCTTTCCACACATTATAGAGCTCCCAGAACACCAGCCTATATTGCGACGCTTGAATCACAAATGTGCACAAAAATGTGTCCAGCTGTACCGCAGTATACAGTAGGAGTGTGAGCCAAACAGTACTCTCAGGGAGGGGAGGGGACACTTATGACAATACACCAGTGCTTTTGCAAATCTTGTTTCAAACAGACATTGGACATCAAGGAGAAGCCAAACTATTTACTGTATATAACTGCACTATACAGTTTGTCAAATTGTAGCCTCTGTTGGGCTGAGCGTAATCAGGAGGCAGCCTCAGGTCAATCAGACTCTACTGTACTGTAGATGAGGTCACTCCATCATGTGACGTCATACTGTATGTTCACATGACAACTATGTTGAAGCAGCAGGAAGTCATTTCCCCATACTTAAGGAGAATAGGACAAATAAAGAAGCTGGACATGATTTTTGTCTAGAAAATATAAATCATCATGAGAGGGAGGTTTAACGTTTGACCTGTGATGTCATTGCAAACCCAGCTTGAGTGCTTTCAATCCTTTATTTGGAGGCACTGTTGATCTTTGTGGACTTATTAATCATAATGGAGAATGTTATTGTATTGATACTGTGTAGCTTTCTAGCCAGGTGTTAGTACATTACTTATTGTGCTCCAACATAAACTCAGGACAGATTCCATAGATACATAGAAATCCATACAGCTGATTAAGTTGCTTCATATTACTGCAAAGAAAACAGTGGAAGGATGAAAAGAAACATACTTTTCAAATGAGGAATGGACACATGCAAAAAGAAACATTTAAATACAGTCAAAATATATTTGGACTGTTGTTTGAACACAGATATTGTATTACCAATTGGTTAAATGTTCAGGTTTAAGTCATTGTTCTCAGACATTGAATATAATAAAATGTGATATCCTAAATAGACAACCCTTTACAGATTGTTTCACCTCAATTAGAGCTGCAATGGTTGTCATTTGCTTCGCATCATATAGCCTGGATTACATATAAGAAAGGATCATGTGTTTTCCTTGCTTTGCTGGCCACAAGGTGGCCTGAAGTACTTGACAACGTGTTGAACCTGTCTGAATATCATGGGTTATTGTTTGTCTCGTCCATGCCACCCAATGCTAGTGGAATGAGTGACCTCATTGCTGACAGCAGACTAAGCTAGGCACTCCTTGTTGATGCTTAAATTCATCTGGTGTCAACTTAGTACCTACCTCAGTACCCAATGGTTTACAATACACCTACAATAACGTATTGGCAATTTGACTACCATTCTGCAATGTTAGATGCAATAGCTTGTTATCAGCGTGAGGTGAAAGTTGGTAATTAAAAATAAAGTACATAAATTAATTAATAAATAAATACAACTGTAAATGTTGCTTGGACCCCTAATGATATATTGTGATAAAAGCATTATAGTATATTGGCTGTGAAGATTTACAACAGCATACAGTAGTTAACACAAATAATTTCTTATAGTTTCAGTTCTGTGAAGTATCTTCACAGTAGAGAACAAGGAATCATAGCACCATATGTCAGCTTTTAGTTGTAACTGTATTACTGGGGATGGTGTAAGCAGGTGTCCCACACTCTTCAGAAGCATGTGGGACACCTGGTGATAACAATTGACTTTTAGACATTTGGAGATTTTAGCATGTGCAGTCTGCTTAAAACAACTGTCCCGAATGTTTAGGGGGCGAGGGAGCGAGGCAGGGTTCCTTGGGGGCTAAAATAGAAAGTGAACCGGATAATTACAGTAGTTCAGATGACAATACTTGTTTTTCACTGTGCCAGTTGTCTCTTCTGTTGCAATCAATCTGATGAGAATGAAGACCTAATTATTTAAAGACATGGCACGTCGGTCTACTGAAACCATCAGTGGATATTAAGATTTGAAATGTGTCACATGAGATATTGTTGTGTTCACAAAGACTACGGTATTATGCCTACTCTAAGCAAATACAGTATATCAATCGCTGGTTCTTGGGGAATTATTCCCATAAATTACCCTGACATTGTAATTACAGAATGGATTTTTTCAGGTTTTTATAGAGTTTACTAGCCTATTATGTTACAGTACAAAGTTCAAAAACCATCATCCAATGTTTCACCAGTAATTCATTGAGTAACAAGGTCTATGGGCTTTTGACTTTGTCCTGCTTGTTTTAATGGGGAATTGTAAATGCAGTATAAATACATACTGAACTTGAACAACTACTACTGTTTTACTGTACTATTTTTACTTGTGATCCAGACAGTTTAGGATGAATCCTAATTGAACAAATTACCCAAAGGCTACCAGTTCCCTTCCTTGAAAACACAGAGAGGAGCTCTGTTCGTTTACTGTACTGTAATAGCCCCAAATTAAAGGAAAATGTATGATTCCGTCATCTTGCCATGGAATTAGATCATGTTATATGACATCATGCTAGACTGCATAATACTGTTGACCTAATCCAAATAGTGTATGTAAAATTAGTACATTAGACATACAGGGACTATCTGTATTCATTATACCAATATAAAGACTATACTGTACATCTGCCATACATTATGCACATTTCTGCATATTTCTCACTTCAGTGAAAACTACAGCTTAATGCATGAATTAAACAATTGCCATTTGTCATGGTTACCTTTTTCTGACTGCAGGTTAGAGTGATGAGGCTTTGTATGCATCTCAGTTTGCGCCTATGCAATTTAAACCAGCAGTTGCTGATTATTGAGTGAAAAGTAAAGCAGATATATTGCTGCCCCACTATCTTAGAAATAATGATAACATGCAGACGAACATAATGCGTTCCGTGTTGGTGCCAAATACATTTCCCTTTTTTCTTAATTGATTTGTTTATTTTTCAGCGAGTTAGTTCATAATAGCTACTTAAGAGTTTTATGTGCCATGGTAAGGTTAACCAAATGAGCCATTTCTAAGTACAGCCTATATTTTACTCTGCCACAAAGCATTGCAAAGCTCTTCCATCATTGGGCCTGCCCAGGAATCTAGAACAACAGTTGGTTTTAGCAGTTGTTGTTGCCTTGCAGAGTTATGCTCCAGTTGGGCAACTCCTGTTCTCTATGTCAGACATTACAACAGATATGCACCACATGTGTTCGCTATAAAGTTTGTAAAACTCACCACTAAGCAAATGTGTTAAAGACCGTCTCAGCAGGGTCAAATACGTGACGCAATGAGCGCAAACGCTGACAGGTGGAGTGAAATGTCTAGCTCTTTAGATTAGCAAGTCAGACTGTAGTGTCTCTGTATGAATACAGTCAGAGTATGTGTGCTATATCTTAGCTGTGTTGTCTTAAGTAGCATTTTATTTGTGGTTCTAATTTTATCGAATTTGTCTGAACAGGAACAATTAACTAAGTTTCAATAAAGAAACATGTATTTAACCTGACATGCCAGATTAATTGGTAGTCACAAATTCATCTGGGGAGCCGTCCATCAAAACTGTTTGTAAAGGGCAGGCACTTTAAAAAAATACTTGGCAGTTGATTGGCCGAACCGCCAGGTCGTTTTCGCTGTTGGCAAACCTAAACCACGCAGCACAACTAAACCATATGTTGTAGTAGTATAGTAAACCGTATAGCTATCAATATGACCCTGAGATTGGTAAATTCAGTTGCTAATAGGACACATTTGCAATGTGTCCTATTAGCTATCTAGGCTTTCCAGACTTGATTCTCACAGCAAGAAAAAACTGAAGCTTGTGAGGCTAACACTTATTTACCTCAGATGTGCAGTTTTAATTGTAACATTATTATTCTCTGTTTAAAAGATAATATTAATGTTAAAATATTGCTCTAAGGTATTTGTGTTTTACAACTTTATTATTTTTTGTCAAAGGCTATAGCCTTCTGTAGTCCGTATTGGCAGCCAAGGGCAGCTGTCTACTGAGCTGTCCCACACAATCTCCCCATTGTGTGTGACCCGCAGCTGGCACAGAGATGGAATGCCTGTACACAATGAATCAATCAGAGCCCCTTCTAAGTGGCCCAGACCTAAGGAGTACATCCAGATCATGGGCAGCTGTAACATGGTCACATGGGACATGATCCAACAAGCTGGTGTTGCGTTCACCTCCGATACCCAATTAGGGACCATATGGATAAGGCTTGAAATAGAGCTAATTATTTTGGATGGAGTTACAAACATTACAGACGTTAGTGTCACTATAAAATTAAACCAGCATTCGTGTACACATGACATAACTGAAGGGAAAATAAATGATGTGAATGATGTGGATGTGGACAGATATTATCTGTGGCGTTAATATTAACGTTTTACTAAGTTAACCACAATCATATTCGAGCAGGCCTACACTGGAGGACCCAACTGTGCTGAATTCTCAAAATTCACTAATGCAAGTTATAAAACAAAAGGCTATATGCAGAAAGGTTGTGTTTCAAAATACATGTATCCAGCAGGCATCTGCCTGATAACATAATTTTCTCAAACTGGATAACAACACTGACTCCCATATTAATGGCACAGCTATTTTGGGCTATAGAAAATAAACACGTCAAGCAATCAGACCAATCGTGTATCATGGCGCCCTCTAGTGCTGAAATTGGCTTATGTGAAGGCTGTACTATCAATTATCCTAACATTTTCAGGATTGTCATATAATAAAGCAATGACAGCCATCTTATACAAACGAAATATGTAAGCTGTTTAGTAGCCTTTTTTTTATAAACATTTGTCAGTAGGCCTAATAAACAACCAGCGAGGGTGCCAGTTGGGGCCGCTGTGTGTCATAGGAACTGTAAGCCATGTGCATGCTGTGTAGACGTAGGCCGAATGCTATCTCTGAAAATTACTGTTTCTTTTAGAGCCTGACACATTTTTCAACTGTTCCAATCTGCATGTGCGCAGAGGAGTTGATAATTGGCTGGTCACACTTCAGTCCAATCAGCTTTCCCTTTCTATCGTAGAACATATATGTTAGTTAAAAACGTGTATAGATACCTATATGACTAGAAGCCAGACCGCAGGACCCAGTCTAACTAAATTGTCCAGCATGTGAGTCTCCACACGCCACGTGATCAGGCGACAACTGTTGTGCTGAAAGTATTTTCCAAGCCAGAATTGACCCTATGGTTGCAATATATGATTATTAAAAAATCATTGAAGATGGATATATTGGTATTACAATAGTACATACGTTTTAAGTGCGGCGTGTGTCTTATGCGATTGCATTTTCTTTGTCTGAACTTCACCATGTTAAAACCGCCATAATATTTTCCTAATATGACATTCGGCAGAGGGACATTTATCGGCACTACACCACGACAGGGAACAGCGCCTGCCAGTGAAATCTAGCTTAGTTGTCTGGCTACTCAGAGTTGACCACTGTCGACTTAAGGTTAAAGGTAAAGTTGTCTACTTTATTGCCCATTACTTTATTAATTTGAATAGATATACCACGATTCCACGTTTAAAACATTTGGTAACTGGTGGATTATTTTTTAACAGGTGATATTAGCTAGTAAATAACATTAGCTGCATTAGCTTCACTGGGAACATATTAATGTTTTTCAAGAAAGCTAGCTTGCCAACGTGACAGTGAAACGTACTGACGAAACTTCGTCTGTGTGCAGTAAAAGCCTTTGTGATGCTTATGTTGAAAGGCACGGTGATATTGACTGACACTAGTTTCTGTACCTTCTAATAATTGCCTGACAGCTAACATGGGCTAGCCAAGGTTAGTGTTGCCTTAACAACACCGAGATATTGGGTCATAGCATGGCTGTAGAGTATCGCTGTGTTTTGTCTTTATTAATTAAATGTTAATATTGTTATTGATCGCCGTTTGCGTTTTGCTTACCACGCCAGATCATTGTATTACCGTAGCTCTATTTTCTCTAGTAGCTTGTGTAACGCTTGCCTTTAGGTTCAGTTATAACAAAGACGTTAAGAAATATGTGTTTGCATATTGTCAATTGAATGTCTTGGGCATGATCTAAACGGCATACAATCTTTTTTTACTCTAACTCTACCTTGTTAAGTTGGTTATAGAGGCATAATTGTTGTTGGTAAAATTGTTCCCCCATAGTTTTCTGACCAGAACTGTGTAGTTGGTTTATAGTGTTTGCCCAACGTGAGCCATTGCACACCGCAGAAGGTCAGGATGTGCCAACCATGATGTTCTGGTAAACACTAGATAGTATCAAGGCAGAACTGGCACCCACTTTGGTTCATTTGGGTGCCCTCAGAACTGTGTGTGTTTGAAAAAGAAAGTTTCTTATTTTTATAGTCCCCATAAAGGTTTATTTTTAAGACCTGAAGGTGAGGGGTCACCGAAACACTGAACCTTGTTTGGCAGGAAAAACCAGCATCAGCTTCAAATTGCTTTAAAAACTACTTTTTGTACGGCAATTGGCTCAAGGACTTTCTTTTGTGATGTCTATTGGTCAGTAAACAGTATGCACGTAGATTACGTGTTAAATGTCAATGATGTTTGATAGGGAACAGTTTGAATGCCGTTGTTTTCAGGGGTGCATGCTTTTGTTTCTATTTTTAGAGCTGCAATAATTTAAGGGGAGGGGACAGGGAGAAGGCTGAATAGGAAGTAAGAGGGATCCTTAAAATACCCTCACTACAGATATAACAGGAGTGTGCG
The DNA here is from genome assembly GCA_027564835.1 of Typhlichthys subterraneus. NCBI lineage: Eukaryota > Metazoa > Chordata > Actinopteri > Percopsiformes > Amblyopsidae > Typhlichthys > Typhlichthys subterraneus. Next base: position 11,224 of record JAODUH010033752.1, read on the forward strand.
TGTGGGGCTGTCACCACCAGCAGAGCTGTTGCGAGCTTAGCTTAAGACGACGAGCGGCCCACTGCATTCCTCTCTCAACTGTTCTCTCACCCAAGAAACCTGCTAGTACAGTTCCACTCCCATTTACACCTGTCTGCTTCCAGGTCCTGCCGGTGAATGTGACTTGATGGGGCTCAGATAGGAGACACGGTGATGGACTAAGGACCTGCAGCCACGGAGGTGCTTGCGCCTGGTATGTTGCGCTGGACGGTGCACCTGGAAGGAGGGCCGCGGAGAGTCAACCATGCTGCCGTCGCTGTGGGACACAAAGTGTTCTCCTTTGGGGGATACTGCTCTGGAGAGGACTACGAGACCCTCCGTCAGATCGACGTGCACGTCTTCAACACAGGTGAATGCGGTGTGCCTCTTTATTGCATGCCAAAGTACACTGTTCTATACAGGTCTTTTTGCACTACTTTAGCAAACCCCCAGCTTGGAAAACAGCTGTCTTTAGAATCTAGCTGTTCATTTTCTCTACCTCTACCTGTCTTCACGCTTCTTTGTCTCTCTCTTTCTACCTAACACACAGGTGTTTTCTTAGGAATCATTCCTCAGCTCTATTTTCCTCCAGTTTGCCCCGCTGTGGTCAGCCGCCTGTGTTTTGTGGCTTCACAGCTTCCTTGAGTTACTTGATCCTACCTGTCACTGGCCTGTCTTACAAGGAAGACTGCATTTTATCCTTCGCAATGCCTGATTGAAATGGGAATGTGTCAACCGGAGCTATTGTTTCTATGGGTCTCTTCTCTCTCACTCACTCACTCTCTTTGATGTTAATTTTATTGCAGGGTTTCATGTTTAAAAGAAGCCTTGAATTTGTTCCTTTGATTAGTTTCTTAATTTACTGTACATTAAATTTTAATTGTGCTTTCTTTGTGCGAGCTATACATATGATACTGTAGTTGTACAGGGTATACACAAATCAATGGGCATAACTTGTCTTGTAAATCGCATATTTGACATTTCAGAAGTGTTTGTGATTCATGATGTAGAAGTTAGGTGTTTATAATATGTTGTCAGGAATTCTATTGTAGCACACTGGTTTACAACTGACAGTATATTAGCCAATATTAGTAATTGGCTAATATAGCAAACACCACCAGTGTCACAGCAGGTCAGTGTATTTTACTAATCATAGCAGCCATAGAAGCCAGCCATTTGCTTCTAGACATGCATACACACATGAAGCAGTACTGTGTAGTGTGTGTAGAAGATGTCATTCTTTGTATAGTTTACATTTGGTTTTACTACTGGTTTGTAGTGTTCTGTTTTAGCTAGGAATAGTCAAGAATAGCAATTGACGGTAATCTGCATATGGCCAAGTTTATACACCGACAGACCAGGAAGACATCCTGTTGTTTTTGCTGTCATCTAGATTGTGTTTATTTTGGCATGAGTTTAAATAATTATCAATCAACTCTATTCCCCTGGTGACAAAAATTCCCCAATAAAGCCCACAGCTGAATAACCCCACAATAAAAACAAACACCATAGATCTGATAATTATCTGCATGAATGAATGTAAAGCAAACCAGCCAATCTCAGTCTGCCATGAACTCAGTGTGGTGTTAATGTTAATGTTATGTATGACATGCCATATCGAAACGGTGACAGGATTCTGGCTAACGAGGGCTTCAAACACACACATCTTGAAACGATTATTATACTGTATGTATTGTATGTGTACTGTGTGTATACGAGTTGACTACTGTCTGTAAGGAAAATTGTCCTGTGGGGACATTAAATATTTCTTCTACTACTACTACTACGAATGCATTTAAATATTTACCCAGACTAATAACATATCCCTGATAATTCCTCAACTGATTATTTGGCTCAGTGGTAAGTATGCACACACACGCGTGTCTGATGCGGTGACTAGATGTCTTTCTCTGCCTTTTAACATTATCAGTATCTCTGCGCTGGATGAAGTTGCCTCCAGTACGGACTCCAGGAAGAGAACACGTTCGTGAGGTGCCCTACATGCGCTATGGCCACACTGCCGTACTGCTGGAAGATACCATCTACATCTGGGGGGGGCGTAATGACACCGAGGGGGCCTGCAATGTGCTTTATGCATTCGATGTCAGTAAGTGGAACACGTGTTGAACCTGCTGTGAACTGACAGTTTATACTAGGTCATATGAAGTGGGAATGCACCTGCTGAAAGACGGTGTTTATCTAGAACAAGGGTGTGATGGCAGTTGACATTGTGGGCAGCTGTAACACCTGACTGGATGTTGATGCTTTAACATTGTTTAGGTTCTCCCTACGTGATGATGATAAAATGGAGAACTCAAAGCTGTCTGCATAAGGTTCCCATTGCTAATGTAACATTTATTGTTTTTAAACCACAGACACCATTAGATGGCACACGCCCAAGATCTCAGGGGCTGTTCCAGGGGCCAGGGATGGCCACTCAGCCTGCATCTTGGGGAAGGCTATGTATATCTTTGGCGGATATGAGCAGCTGGTGAGTCTCCGCTGCTTCTGTGCACCATTACCCTCAACACTAGTTTCTGCAAAGCATTATTAAACTCCACTGCTCTGTTGCTTTCTAGGCTGACTGCTTCTCCAATGACATCCACAAGCTGGACACCGCCACCATGGTCTGGTCTTTAATAAACGCCAAAGTGAGTTGAAAACCAGCGCTGTTTCTCAGCCCATGTAGGGCTTCCCTCCACTGTGTATGTCTATCCTTAGCGTGTTGAGCTCTGAGGCGTTCAAATATCCAAATATACACGAACACAAGCAAACTCAGGGCAAGGCAGGGACACAGCTCAAACGATCGCGATCAACCTTCGATCAAAGCGTCGTTTTAAATCATCAGGCCACTAGCGCTTGTTGACAGACATGCCCAGGGGTCATGGTAACCGAATACAGAGAGCTGCACTGCCTTTCCAGCAATGCACCATCCTGGGAGGTGGCCAAGTACAGAAAGCTTGAGAGGATAATATGGGCCGCATTTCCAGTGTGATTGTGATGTGTTGGTAAAGATGTATTGTAGGAGGAATTACCTCACACCAGTAGAGCATATAGGCTGTGCTTTGTTTCCATATCTATTGTAGGCTGAGCTGTGGCATGTACCCTCAACACTCATAGCTATGTAATTTTGGCATGAAGCAGGTTGCTATGTAATGTAGTCAATTACTTGACAATTATGCTTTCCCCTCCATTCTTAAATGTATGTCCTCATTTTGAACCATTATGCTGAACTCAGTCAACGAGACATCTTTTGTGCAGTCTGTGCGTCTTTGTATCCTGTTTTAGCTGATCTTACTGTATGCATAATTATGCTTAGTCTTTATCACCAATGCGATTTACTAACCTACTGTAACTAGTCCTGTCACAATAGCTTGTTGGATTATATATTGTCCCAGAAATAATTACGATAACTTATGATATTAAGACTGTTTTATGCCACCAATATAATGATATTATAATAATGCATGTTACATCCATTTAATTCTTATGAATAATAAGACCCATTAAACATCTTGACTGCAAAGTCCAATGTTAATGTAGCAGCCTATCATCAATTTAAAATTGTCAAATGTAATTCCACATAAATGTATTGTCTGAATAAATAAATAATAATCCAGTGACCTTGTTAAACAAGAAAACACATCTCCATATAAGTGTCACTATCTTGTACGGGAGAAGCAGAAAGTTGAGGTAGTGTTTTAGGATGAAAGTGACCCAGTTCAAATATGTCTTGGTCTTTGAGGTCTTTACAGTATGGAGGCAAGCAGTGTGCCTTGTTACTACCCAAGTGGTGGCTCTGGTGGATGACTACATGCCATTGATTTGGAATTGGTTATATTTATAACTGTATAGTCTTGCTACATACATGCACACAATGGTTTCATGGACAGTGTATAATTAAGAGATTAGCTGTAAATAAATGTTTTGTATGACTTGAACATGCATAATTAGGTTTAACTCATGACTAGACTAGGGCAGTAGGCTTAACTCATGACTAGGGCATTTCCTTGTGGCTTGGGCAGAAACAATAATCAGCCATCTTTTATAAATACTTTGTCTATTGGAACAGACTGTTTCCCAGGCACTATGTTTGTTTAATTAAGAGATACGCTGGAAATATTTTTTTTTTCTGGTTAGTTCAAAACATTTACACTCTATTTGTAATATTTTTAGCACATTCATGTTCACATAGACATCATTGAATCCTTATTAAGACATCAGAATCTCACAACATAACCGGTTGGACTTGGTCTGTGTCCTGGGCCACTTCTAAACTGTGTGTATAGTAATTACCGTGGCAGGTCTAACTGTAGCAATGGTGTGGCATTCTTACTCAGCCATAATCAACCACATTCCACTGGCCTACATTTTCTCTTTGGTCATGCACTGTCAGATCACATTCCTCCTTCAGAGTTGATGTCAAATATGATTTAACATTATAATGCAGTTGTTTTTTTTGTCATAACAAAGTGTGTCCAGGAGCTTATAGCATGTTACAGTACATTTTATTGATGTATATTCTCTGTTATTAATGCTAATTATGTTGCTAAGTATGTTGCTAAGTCCACTGGAGGGTAAATTGTTAGTTTTAGTATTTCATCAGATGATATATACTGTACTTGTATTTCCCTTGACTTCGTTATGGCCGTGCCAGAGTAGTGCAATACAGTACTAAGTCCTTTTGGGGGTGAACCAAGTGTGCCCGGTCAGTAATCTGGCCCTGGATCTGTTGTTTCCAGTATGTGTCAATGAAATTGGTTGTTGACGATTGTGCCACATTAAAACCACAGAACAAGACAGGAGATATATTATGAGTATAGTCAGCTATTGTAAGATAACAGTAAGCTAATACACATTTTGTCATATGAATAACCAAATATCTCCTTGCAGTCCCCTATCTTATCGTTCTCTGTGCGTGCTGAAAATGAATCCTGTTCTTCTGCACAGCCCTGCTCCTTAAATATGCTTGTCATTTCATTCATAACAAGTGTTAGTACAAAATGCCACTGCTCGCCTTTACCAGGCACAAGCACATAACACCCATTTTGGCATCCCTTCATTGGCTTCCTGTACGGTACAGGATCATTTTGTAAGATTGTAAAACTTGTCTTCAGGTTTTTTAAATGATTGGTGTCTCTTTATCTGTCTGAGCTATTGCATTGTCGTTCCCCAGCAAGATTACTAAGGTCAACTAACCAGTTCCTCTTGGATGTCCCTAGAGCCAGGCTTAAAACCAGAGTTGTCAGGCATTTGTGGTGGGTTCTACCACTGCACATTCGAGTTGCACAGGCCTGATCTACTTTCAAGTTGTTGCTTAAAACTCACTTTCATCCTAATTGATCTTGGCTTCTGATTTGTCCAAGTGTTCTGTTTTTATGAATTTCCATTTAGTACATTTTTGCCTTTTATGGATGTCATGTTTTCTCCTGTAAAGCACTTTGGTCGACTGTGGTTGTTTTAAATGTGCTATATAAATACATTTGACATTGACATAAGTTCACTACTGTGTCTTGTGCCCCTTAGCAACGGATTGTGTTACTATTTGAGTGTAGTCTGGCGACAGCAGTAGTGTATGATGTCCATTTTCTGTAACCCTGATAATCGCCATGAAAATAGTGGTGCAGTGTATACTTGTTAATGTTTTTTTATTTTGATTAAACATTTTAATATTGTAACAATCGGGTAGTGCAGCCCTTTCATTGCTGCCAGCCCCACCTGCACTGCCAGTATGGGCCCGTGTTTATCTCATTATCTTTCAACTGAGGCTTGCCCACATTTGTATAAAATGTGGGTGTTTTCTCCCTGCTAAACCTGTATGCACTGTTGAAGCGTATCTACCATGTGTCTTCGTCTCCTCGCAGGGTAGTCCAGCACGGTGGAGAGACTTCCACTCTGCCACCATCATCGGGACTAAAATGTTTGTGTTCGGGGGGCGAGCCGACCGGTTTGGCCCGTTCCACTCCAACAACGAGATCTACTGCAACAAGATCAAAGTGTTTGACACGGAGACCAAGTGTTGGCTGGGCAGAACCTCTGCACAGCCATTGCCAGAAGGTCGGAGAAGTCATTCGGCATGTAAGGCACACAAACTGTAAATACTGCTTGAATGTACTGGAAAGGTTGACTGTGTTTTATTATGTTATTTCTCACACGCTATTGTTATGGCTGTGTATGTGCCACCTTCAGCTGATGCTAACACTGCGTGTGAATACATCCACACTGTAACGAACAGATTGCAGACACAACCCCAAAACGCTCTCCCATTCATCTCTGGTGATTTAAATCATGCCTCCCTGTCCTCTACTCTGCCCACATTTAAGGACTTATTGTATGCATACATTTCAGCTCCATCAAACCATGCAGTGTTTCTCCAATAATAAGCCATGGATTACCCCTGATATAAAGGCCCTCCTGAAGGAGAAAAAGAGGATTTTTAAGTCAGGAAATAAAGAGGAGCTGAGGATGGTGCAGAGAGAGTTAAGGAAAAAATATTAGAGAGGGTAAAGACAGCTTTAGGAGGAAAATGGAGGATCAGCTGAAAAATAACGACTTCCGAGGGGTCTGAAAGAGTCTGACACTCCTGACGAGCACGTCTCTATCGTCGCTCTCTCTTGGTCCCACATCCTCCTCCTCCCACAATGCACTACACCTCTAGTACATCCCCCAAACTACAGTTACCTCCAGCACTGGGCACCCCAACCGTAGATCTGTCTATAACTGCTAACCAGGTGAGAGGCAAACTGGGCAGACTGAAGATTAAGCAGACGGCCGGACCAGATGGCGTCAGCACAAGGCTCCTTCGGTCTTGTGCTAAGAGAGACCAGCTAAGTGAGACCATTCAGTACATGTTCAATCTGAGCTTGAAGCTGGGGAGAGTCCCACAGCTGTGGAGAACATCATGCCTAGGACCTGTACCTGAGACACCCCACCCTAAGGAGATGAACGACTACAGACCAGCGGCCCTGACATCTCATCTGATGAAGTCGTTAGACTGGTTCTGGCACATCTTCGCCCTATAGTGGGCTTGTCGATGGATCTGCTGCAGTTTGCCTACCAGCCTGGCATTGGCGTGGATGACGCCTTCATTTACCTGCTCCACAGATCCCTCTCCCACCTGGATAAAGCTGGACACACTGTGAGGATCATGTTTTATGATTTCTCCACCGTTCAGCCTATGCTGCTGAGGAACAGGCTGGAGGACGCTGGAGTAGATCTTCACCTTGTATCTTCTTTGGTGTGGTCTGCTGGAGTAGCAGCATCACAACTGCAGACAGAAGAAGACTGAACAAGGCCGGTTCTGTCCTGGGATGCTTACTGGTGGTGGGAGAGAAAAGGGTGAGAGCAAAGCTCTCGTCGATGTTGGGGAGCTTGTCCCACCCCCTTCATGGGACTTTTCTCTCAATGAGAAGCTCATTTGGTGGCAGACTGATACACCCAAGGTGTGGGAAGGAGAGATTAAGAAGATCTTTCATTCCTGCAGCCGTGAGACTTTATAATCAACAACCACCAACACATTGACTGAACAAACAAGCACATTGGCACTTTGCACTTTTGGATAACTGTTGTAAATAGTCTGTTTTTGTACTAGTATAAGTTACTTACCAAGGGAAATTGAATGGGTCATAACAAAATCTACCTTTTGTTGGAATTTTAATGTTAATGTGTTATTTGTGTTTTCTATTTCAAGTTGCCTACAATGGAGAGCTTTATATATTTGGAGGCTACAACGCCCGCCTGGACCGGCACTTCAGCGACCTCTGGAAATTCAATCCAGGTGAGTCACCATCTACAGACAGAAATGTCATCTTTTGAGAGAGGAATGCGGTGCTAAAGCCTCCCGCGAGTGTTGCTAATCTGGTTTTTCCTGATGGTGACTAGCATTTGGTCTTGCCGTTAGTTAGCTTTCTTTTAGCCTGGCTGTCGTCATGTCTGTGTTTAGCTGCTCACACACGGCGCTGGCTCAGCTTGATCCCGTTTCCTCTCCCTCCTGCTCATGGAAGGAGTCATGCAGACAATCCACCACTTTGCATCGCTCTCACTGCCAATACTGCTGCTCCTGTTTAGTTATGCACAGTATGGAGTGCAGGGCTTTGTCTGGTTACAGCTGAAATGTGGTTGACCCCAAGTGGACTGGTCTGTTTCTATACATGCGTTCTGTGTTGGCCATCGCGGCCATTAGGGCTGAACAATTTTGAGAAAAAAAATGTAATTGCGATTTTTCTGACAGATATTGCAATTTGATTTGCGCTATTTTTACAAATAATTAGGATTATTATTTTCTGAAAAATGTTTTAGCCAATATTTATAAAACTCTAACGTTGCATTTTCTAACTTTGCTTGGCTGTAGAGATTGAACAAATACACAGTCTGTTCATTGTTATACAGTGAAATTAGTGATTTAGCAGGCACTCTGTGTATTCTCATGAGACCCAACCCCAAATGTTTAATCCTAGAAACTCCCCTGCTGGAACTATAGTTGCACTTTTCCAGTGTCTGTGCACCTTTTATGGCCGCTGTTCTTTTTGTTTTATGGCGCTTATGGGTGATTGAATTTCAGAGCATGACTGGTAGACCTAGAGGAGCACCGTGCTGATTAGTTAGAATTATTCTCAAACAAGGAGGACGGCATGCAAATACAATCATTGACGCTGCAAAAACAAAAACTGGGTCAGATGCGCATGCAAATCGCATTGGTTTGAAAACGATTAATCGTTCAGCCCTAGCGGTCATGCACATTTTGTGATTTAGGCATGACTAATTAAAGCATAAGTTTTCTGCTAGTGTCACACCAGTGTACAGTCCCCTGTATGGACTGGTGGCATTGACACTATTGTCTGCCTTGTTTTTAGTTCCTGTAGAAGGTGTGCGCTCACAACATATTCTCACTGAAATAAGTTGAGCCTCAAGTGCTTGTTTTTCTGCTGTGGGCCAGCTCACATAAACATAATTCTTAATTCACATGAAAGAGTTAACAGGTATGCACCTTTTAACGGTATTGAACCCTTTGGAATAGATAAGCATTAAAGGTTGTAGAAAAGCCCCACTTTCTAAGGTGTGCATGGCATTCAGGAATGAGAGATTAGCAGCAATCTTAGGTTTAACTCTACCTCACTAAAAGGTTCGATTCGCTCATATTTTGTGCATAAGATCAAAAGTTTAGTTTTCATGGGTGCCAATGTTGCTGGTGTCATGTGTCTAAAGGCCTTGGCATGCTTACTGTGTCTCTTGTCTCTCCGCACGGACATTTGCGTGTTGACTGCGCATGTATGACAGCCCAACGCCCAACGGCAATGGATGTCCTACTAAACTCACAAATAATTGTTCTAAATATTTCTTTCCAGTGAATATCTTCGTTACACTAATATTGTTCACACAAACAATGTGTGCACATACAAATTATTATTGGTATTATTATTAGTAATACATTTAGCTAATTTCAAAGCACTTTTTTGTATACGGAAATAGCTGACGCATCAGTGTGAAGTATGCTTGGAATAGCCCGAGCGCTGGTCCACTTTTTGGTAGTAGTCTTTAAAATATAAGTGTGTTATCACACAAGCATGTATCTTGTGTCCTGCTGACTTTCACATTCTCAAATCAGTTTTGTTCATACCTGCATTGTTAAAGCTGGCCACTAGATGGCAGCACATCTCAAACTATTAATGCCGCAACAAAACATTGTCTTGTTGCTATAGCAATGTAGTGAGGCCAGTGCTTCTGAGAGTTGTGAGCCACACATTTCATCCTCGTATGGAACGACTGATAGACCATTGCTGTCTCCAGGAGAGATATTCTGTTAGGTTTTATGAAATGCATAGATCTAAAATAAAGTACAATCTTGTTTGTTTTTCCATTTCTAATGCACTATGTATGGCTTCATCCATATGTTGTCTTATTGTGGCTATTGACTAAATATAGAATATAAAACAAAGACAAGCTTATATAACTGAGAATTTGTAAATCGCTTTGTAAAGTTACAAGCTGTGCGGAACAACTGGTTCACTGTATACGCAGTACAGGCGGGGTCGTTCCTTTTGAAATGTTAATGTGCTGTCACATTGTGCTGTCACCCTGATGTCTCAGAGACCTTCTCCTGGAAGAAGGTAGAGCCCAAGGGGAAAGGCCCGTGTCCACGGCGACGCCAGTGCTGCTGTATGGTCGGAGATCGCATCATCCTGTTTGGAGGAACCAGGTGAGACTGGAGGGAAATGCATTTCACTGTATTAACCGTGGTGTGTGTAATTCCCTCATATCTTCAGCTGTGCCATTTCTCCCCACACTGGCGGGGACAACGACGGGTAGGATTCAGGAAGGCGGTGGTTCATTTACTTATTTATTGCCATTGTTGTTACGGGCTTTGCTAAAGGCACAGTATCCTTATCATGTCAAATATAAGACTGCCGTTTGTATGAAATCCAAATGCTTTTGTCTGTATCTTGAGATCATGTCTTTTGGAGGGCGCCTATTGTGTGGCCCTTAGCTACCTAGATTAGATTTGCACCAGAAGGGGGAGATGTTGCCATCTTCTATTTACCAGACCCTTTAACTCTTTAAGACTTATCTTTGATTGTGCTGGTATCTTTATGAAGCACATGCAGCGAAGACGCCTCCCTACCTGTGTCATTTAACAGTGCATGGAGGAAAGGTGAGTCTGCCTGCCCTGCTGTGGAGACGCCGGTCTGCCGTGTGCCCCCACTCTTGCTATAGGACAGTAGCATTGGCGGTGGGTGGGGGAGGGTTAATGGCTAGTAAAGCGCCATCGGCCTGGTGACGGCGCGCTGATAGACCAGTAGCCGCTAGCGTAACGAGGTAGTGTAACAGCGTTAGCATGGGCCAGAGTGGTCCTGAGAATTGGCCTACTGTTATCACTAAGGCTGCGTTATCAGCCAAGCCCCACTGGGCTAACCTGATAGCGGGGATCGGGAGGCTGTGGATAAGAGTCCTCCGAGCCCGGTGCGTCTTTCAGCCTGGAAGGCCCCCGGGCCCCCCGGGTCTTGGCTGGGCTTAGCCGTCTACCGCTCCACCGCCCGCAGCAGCACAAGGCAGCAACACACTGGAATACACAAGAACGGCTCAGCTGGAGCAGTTCTGCATTGGTACATCTGTGGCACTAATGATTCCTCCTTTAGCAGTAATCAGTCATGCTTCATCTGCTAAAGCTCATATGGGCAACGTTTGACTTCACTGAAATGTGGCGACACCTTCTGCTACACAATTTAAACTAAACTGAATACAAACGCTATTTAATAATTACCTCTAGCATCGACGTCGATAGCATCGAGTTGGCTGCAAATGTAAGATCTGGTTTCACATGTAAATTGTTCTTTGTTATTTTGATATTGTACATAGTTGCCAAAACAAACAAACAAAACAAACAATTTAGATAACATTAGTTTTGTTAGTGAATGAGTGTTTTTAAGTGTGTATTTTTACATAAGTGTTTAAATAAGGTTAATGATGGGGGCTGCAAACCCATACATTTCTGGTGTCTTTTCATAGTCTCGTAATTATTTTTAACTCTGTCTTGATTTTACTTGAAAATAAAAAATGAGGAATTTTCATGTCCTAATTGGAAGCTTAAGAGGAGATATACTGTAGGTGTTGTGAGTCATAGTCAGACATGTGTACAGTTCTGGGGAAGCAGAGACAGGTTTGTTGACAAGTTTGTTTTTAGAGCTGGGGAGACAAAAGAAATAGCTTTTTACAAAAGGTGGTTGTGCTCTGTTGGGTTTCTCCCTGGGATTAGCCAGGATTCCCTCCTAGGAGTCATGATTTCCTGTCCTGAGCAGGCAAGAGGCCATGGCTGGGAAAGTGAGTTCTTCTGTAAGGTGCTATGCTGCCGGGAGAAAGAAATGTCTGGGTGACATTATATGGAATATATTTCTTAGTTTTGTACAGCTATCTATCCTTAACCAAACTAATTACAAACAAAGTATGAATTCAAATGTTTCTGTTTAACTGTGCTCATATTTTTGTAGGTTGCCTATTTTAGAGGATGTTCTTTAATTTCTTTAGCTAAATCTTAATCTAGGCTACTGCATGCATTAACGTGAATGTGTGCTCAATAGCATTGAAAGTTTTCTGTACAGTAAGTTCTGTGCATTCATACCAATGGTACACCTTCAAAGATGATTCTTTTGGGTTTATGTTGGCTTTATTTGGTGTTGAAACAGCAGTGCTTCCAGGGCCTTGTCTAAGACATTGTTTCCTATTACTGTACAAATGACAGTGTGATCCCTAGCAGTGGCCACACAGGTGCTCTTAAACAGTCACTACCACTGCGCTGCTGTTGTTTATGTGAGGACACGTAATCCTCTTACACACAGGAAATCTAAAAAGGCCAAACCATGTACACACACAGGCACAGAGTAGACTATAGACACATACTGTAGATAATAATTATTTATTATTATTATTATAGCTTTATTTTCTGCACGATTATTCCCTGCATTAATTAATTCAGCTTTGGACACATGCAATTTTACCTTTGTTGAACAACACCTTCACAGCCAGTCTGCTGTTTATTTTTACATGGCTTAACAACTCTTGGGGCAATTAAGCAGCCTAAAAAGGTATTTGTACCTGTCTCAATAAAATTGACGAATGCTTGCTCAAGTCATCGTGAATTACCCGCTGGACACTTTGCTTGTATTCTTTGCTGGGCCTTTTATTTCGGTTGGCCTGCCTAGGAAATGGGGTTTAAATTTATTGCGTGCCTCCTTGTTTTCCTGTGAAAGTTGCGCTTTCAGATTGATCTAAACCAGGACCCCTTTTGTATTGATTCCCAGTTTATATTTGCTTTTCCTGCCTGCAGGAATTTGGTGCATGATAATTTATTGCGTGAGGGAAGCATATATATATATATATATATAAAAATAAAATAGCTCAGTGTCTTCAAAGATGTAATGGACTGAATGCTGATCTTAAGCTGTTTGGCCATATATATATATTCCACTTTAATTTACCAGTGCAAATGAATCAATGCATGCCATTTTAAACTGAGATTTTATATATATATATATATTTTTTTTTATTATTAGTAGGTCTAATAAAAGTGGATTAAATTGTTTATTTAAAATAATGTAAAGACTTAGTTTACGTGTGTGTGTTTGAAGTGCTCACACACACACATTGTTTTGAAGGAGGGGGGTGGATAACGGACTGGATGTCAGTGACAGTCCATTCAGTGCCACTTACGCCAGTGTAAACAGGCCTGCTGAGCTGCAGAGAGGCGCGAAATTCTGCCCACCTCTGATTTATGACCTGTGGGAGCGTCCCCTCTCACGCGGCGCAACGCGATATGCCCCGCGCGCCTCTGTTCCACTCATTTATTGAAGGACGAGCAGCGCATGACTGACTCCACCTGCACTGACCTTCATCTGCGCACATACCAGCGCAGATGAAGTGCACAAACACACTGGTTTCAGAATATTAGACTTTTCGGGTAGCCTTAATGAGCACATTGCATCACAGAAAGTCAGGAGAGCAATATAGTGTCAGCATGTTCATAGTTCAAGACACTCATCCATCTTTTACAACAAATACTGATTGTTTGTGTGCTTATGATGTGCATGTCCGATAAAGGTTTTAATTTATTTGGTAATTGTTTTGCGGCTATGAACCCCGCCAGCGACATGAACCTCGCCCAGCGTTTCATTTGACCACTAATGGGTCGTCTATCTTTAGTGTCTTATCTCTAGTGGGTCCAAGCACTGCATAGTCTGACTATTTGTTGGTGCACTGCCGACTGCGTGTATGTGGTCATTGCCGGCGCCCGTTACAGTCTGTGTACATTTGTGCCCGACAGGCCCAGGTTGGGCTAAACATGGATGCATTATAGAGTAGGCAACAGGGGCAGGATGTGAACGGGAGCACGGCAGATTGGCATGCTGGGAGCACACTTGGTATGGCATGGGTGAATGATCATCTGCGACCGGCCCATGCACCCACCCACATGACTTCTATGTGCGAGTTGCCCAGAACCCAGTTAGGTCTTTACGATTATTGTTCAGATGTCTTCTCCAGCTGTGTTGACAAATGAGGTTGTGTGGTCTGACTGCATATAAGGGAGGGAGATATGATTTGTTTATTATTATATATATATATATATTATTCAGTCTGTGTTTTACTGAGGCTGCTTGCACAGATGATCAAAAGACAATTCTTGGACATGTTTCTTCTGCACAGATTTCCAGATGGTGTGTACAGTTGCAGGGTATTATGCTGAGATTTTCAAAGGCTTCGAATAGCATGTACTGTAACGCCTCTGATTAATTTGTTGTCCTGAATGTGCTGCCATGACTGTTTGGCTGAACGCTGTAGTCTGTCTGGTGTCTCCGAGCCACTTAGAACTTATTATTATTATTATTATTATTATAGGCCACTGCTGAGTTTTCCCGCCGACACACTCAGAGTGCAGCATTAGAACGTGTGTGTATTTACCTCTATTTGGGTGCACACGCGTGACTCATGGCTCACTCCTCCTGTCACGCTGATGTCATTGTAGTGCACATGCGCACGCTCGCCCGTGCCGGCGGGCGGCCCCTGCATGTCTCTCGCTCGGCGACACGTAGACCTGCGTTACGCCTCAAGCGAAGCCTTTGTGGCGCACGCATGCGAGAAGCGTGCGTCACATAAGGGACATGTCTGTCAACACTGGGTACTGTGTTGGGCTCCGTTTTGCACAATATGAAAGCTTATGATGGGGTGGGGTCAGTGAGTAACACTGGTTGAAGGGGCCAATTAGTGCAAATATAATGGTAGTGTTCTTTCTGGTTATAGTTAAGGCTTCACTTCCATTCAGCAGGTAGGCAGTGTTGGGGGAGGGTTATAGCAGGACCTCCATAGGAGGTAATCTCCCTAGTAGCCAAAACAGCCCAGCCTAAGACCTCTTGCGTTTAATCCAGCAGCACGTCTGCACTATATATTATATCAGCATGTAGGCTCACTACTAGTCTCGCAGAGCCAGCCTTTACTTCTCTGGGCCACAGCACTGGCTAACTGCTGCCTACTTGACAGGAGAGGTATTTTGATTTGATTTTGAACGACCACAACTACGTAACTCGATGACATAGTCAGACGTTAAACATATACAGAAGAATTTGTTTGGAACTTCCCAACATGACTCTGGCTGTTTTCAGGTATTGTATTTGTTAGATAAGTAGGCCTGGGCTACAGTCAGTTACTGCTTAAAATAAATGTAACAACTATAATTGGTAAATAAAGCACTGCACTGGAATTATGTATGCAGACGATACAGACTTTGTTAGTGACAATGTTGCTAACAGCCCATTAATATCGACTTCCTCACTTCCGGAAAAGTCTGTCAAGCTTCCAAGGGTATATATAATTTGTTCAGCACAGAGTTGCTTTTGTGACGTAGTGCTAATGGACGGAAGAGGCTGAGACTAGCTCACTACTGACTTTACTTAACTCCAAGCTATGGGGAGGACTAATCAGAGAACCAGCCTGGAGAGGGTTTAGCGGATCATAAGGTCACACGCGCTGGTGCCTTGATATCACCGGCAAGACCCTATCAGTGGCGGACAGGGCTGAGGTTATGGTACTCCCATCTGGTTTAAGCATGGCTTATTATCGGTGTTGGACCTTGGCGGTTGAAAGGTTAGACTAAACACAACATCGCGCTGATGCAGTGATAATCCCTAAGCACTGTACTTTCTCGCCTGGCATAGCGCAGGCATAGTGGCACATTGTTAAGGAAGCACAGCCTAGGACACTTCCAAGAGGCATAGGGCCAAACTCACCTCTGTAGAAACGTGTCTGTCCTAGATTGATGCCACTCGCATTTGCCCGAAGGGTCAGAGGGTAGCGTGCAGACGTTTCCTCTATTATTTATCTTCTGCAAGAGGTGTGTGTGTGTGTGTTGGGGGGTGGGGTATGGCTGAGACATGCGTCGGGGGCGTCCTGCACGTGGCGCTCCAAGACCCGAGGGCAGCAACACAACACGATGATTTACCCTTCAAAGACAAGTTCCTGATAGTATTTCATCTGCATCTTAACCCTCCTTAACCCACCCAAAAGGTTGTATACATGTAGGTGTCATGGGGTGAGCGTTGCACAGCGGCTCAAATAAACACCCTGTCCAGGTGACGCTGCTTTGTTAATTGGCACGGTCAATACATTCTGGTGCTGGCTGCCTCCCGAGCCTTGAGAGAAACACCAGGCCAAGGAGATAAGCCTGTTTGGCAAGCAGAATGTAAAAGTCAGTCCAAGTCAGAACAGCAGCGACGCATGGCTTTTTGAGGGACCACACAAGTGAGAATATCTCGTCAATGTGTAAGGAAGCCCGGTTTGAACGATATTGCCTTGGTGAACATGCATCAATAGTGTTGTGTGGCGCTGCTGTGCATAACCCAGACAGCCGGCGCCCACAGCGAAGGTGGATGAGGTTGAAAGCAGTAGTTTGAGAACAGGGTTATGCAATGTGTTCTTTTGTGTTCGCTTCCTGCTGGGTGGTTAACCTTGATGCTCATCTTAAGAATGTCTGCTGAATACTGTGGGGGATGTGAGTTATGCTGTCAGCCATGCAAGAGTATTTGATGGCTACCTTTTGGCTCATCATGTATTAGCCAGCACTGGGTAAAGGCCCGGAAACAGCCTAATGACATTCTGCAGGCGGCAGCTGGCTAGTCAGCCGTTAGACGACCGATAACATACAACTATTAACATTTATCTGGGAAGGATTTCTTTACTGATTCTGGATCTGTTTAGAAACGATTCTGTTCTTCTAAGTGCAATTTGATATGCAAGCCTCCACAGCGGCTGCCATCTCCCCCATCTAATCTGAAGGCCGGCGTCTCTGGGAGCCCACTGTACTGTCTCAGCCTCTACATGGGGTTTAAGTCTGCCCGGTTGCAAGGCTTAATCCACTGCCCAGCCTTCACCCAGGAGGGGGCACAGATAGGCAGGGTAGACTCCTTGAGACAGCACCTCATCATGACAGGAATGTACGGTCCATTGGCCAAACCAAGTGCTATAGGTTTGATCCGCGTGCTGTTTGTCTGTGTCTGGCTGGACGTAAATTGCTAGAATTCACAATAATATTTAAGGAAATGAACAAACAGCTGAGTAGGTGAATTGACATGAAATAGTTTTGGATAAGTAATTGTATTAATTACACCTCCCCATGTATCCATGCCACCCCAACATAGCCTGCCCCCATATGCATGCAATCCCATTAAAGACCCTATCTCTCATTGTGTGTTTGACATGCAGTAAGCATGTCATGCATGCTTATGGAAGACACAAGCTGCACTGA
The DNA here is from genome assembly GCA_027564835.1 of Typhlichthys subterraneus. NCBI lineage: Eukaryota > Metazoa > Chordata > Actinopteri > Percopsiformes > Amblyopsidae > Typhlichthys > Typhlichthys subterraneus. The sequence goes on from JAODUH010033752.1 coordinate 28,523, forward strand.
AAGCCATGGCACTAGAGAGAAGATGATTAATGCTCGTCTGGCCTTTGTGATAAGGTGCGCTACAGGAAGTTATACTACGTGTTGAGAGCCTTTGAGCTGCTTGTTTGTGAAGGACCAAAGTTCATCAGGAAGGGAACAGAGGAAAGGGATGTGGATCGCATGGCTCAAAGAATGAGGATACGGCTAATGAAGTTGCAGATGGCACCCGTGTTTGTCTTCAGAAGGCACTTCCCTGCATAGAACTACTTTTAAGTTTATCTTTGATTCATTGATGTTTTTCTAATTTTCATAACTGGATTTGCATGGCCGCTGCGTATGCAGTCGTTAACGCAGGACTTTGCAGAATTGATGATCCCCCACATTCCCGAAGACTCTTTTAGGGTGCTACAGCTCTGTGGTGTGCCCTCATTTAGTTTTAGGGCTGGACTTTAGGGCTTTCTCTTACGAGTTTAGAGGCCTGGGTTTGGAAGCCGATAATGAGGTGCACTAGCAGGGCACCTCTGGACAGGACTGGCAATTGCAGGGGGCCGACCCCCCCCACCCTTCCCATACACACACACTCCCACTCCCCCCCATTACAGAGTGTTGTTTGAAACCACTAGCAGTATTATTGCAACGGGGGAGGGGTGTCGCCCGGGCCTCATTCCGCCTGTGAAGCGTTACTGCTTCAGGGGGAGGAGCACTTTCACACATAATGATACTCCGCTGATGGTGTAACAAAGTGAGCCATCAAACACCAGGACGCCACATAAAGCCTTTCCCATTTCCACCTGAACCTCGCCACCACCTCCACAGCTCCGCAGCTCTTCCCACACGCCTCCACGCCTCTCTTCTCCCCCCCCGGCGCTCCGACGGGAGGCAGCGTAGCGCAACCTCGCGCTTAACGTCCTGGTGAATTTCACACCCGCACCGACACTGTCCATGAGCACGTGAGAGAGGCCGGTCCCAGTGGATTCCACCCTCTCTCCGCTGCTGTTGCTTCTGTTGATGCTCCCTCTTATCTGCAGCCAACCTGGATCCCCTCCTCCCCATACGGGTCAGAACAGTAGTCCGTGACCGCTGTGCTCTGTAGATGTCTGCCACTGTAGAGTAGCGATAGTCTCCTTAGCCCCATCACACACACGGGGTATGAGTCAGAATGCTAAGAGCTTGTCCTGGGACCAGAGTTCTATACTGACGCTCTTTAACACTTAAGTCATCATTGACCTACTGAGATTTCCCTCCTGTCAAATTACAGACATTAGCGGCACGGTGTGAGAAGTACCGGAGGCTGCTTGGATTCAAACCTGTCTGGAAATGTGACTGACAGGGAACCTGTCAACATGCAAGTATAGTGCCAGTGGAAATGCACGTTCATGATGGCACTACTGCATTTTTACTATGCCTTCATGAACTACTGCATGAATTGTATGGTAAAAACTGAATGGCCACATTAGTAAACTTGACAAACCTGCCCTGTGTTATATTCTAGATGTATGCTAACTTGTGAGCTCAGTCAGCTATATGGCTGTGTACTGAACCTTTTAACATGCACTGTGCTGACAACACAGGGACACGTCAGGCTGTGTTCATATTTCACCAAACCATGTAAATGCTAATGTTGGTGCCTTCCATGCAAATTAATCTCACCAACGTGCGAATGTGTGCGGTGTTGCAAAGAAAGCTTGAAAGCATTTCTCTCCCATTTATTGCTGGATAACCAGGTTACTGTTGGCGACAGTAAATTCTCCTCCTCAAAGAGCCTACGCTGTAATATTCGATCAGCGTGTAGCCTCATATTGAGCTTCTGGACAAATGGGAAAAAAAAATCTGTGTTAATACTTTGTCTGTATATGGCCCATCTTTACCAAGGGTTCCAGTAATTCCACAGGGCATCCTACAGTATATGGCCCAATGGCAAACATTTACATTAGCTACAGTGTGATTATAGCTTGTTTAATGAGGCCTAGTGTAATGACTCCACATAGGAAGACATGAGTGCCCATTCTGAAGATCTGGGTTGTGGGGGTTCTTCTGATGAAGTTTCCCACTATAAGCCAGGGTGAACTGGTGGGGGGGGGTGTAATGACTTGCCCAGCTGGCCCCCCTGGGACCCAGGCGCTCGTGCTCTGCGCCTCTCCTGGCTGCTTTAAGCCACCACCGTGTTTGTTTAGGGAAGATTAGCAACGTAAAACCCTTACAACATCCTGAACACGCAGCGAGAGGGAGAGACGATGGAGGAGACAGCGGGAAAGGAAAAAAATGGAGATTGATGGGGAGAGAGAACGCCGATGGTGCCATCGAATAGAGCGTGCTCAACTGGAAGGCTCGGCACCACAGAATGTACAATCGCCAGACAAATAACAAGGCAAATAACATTAAAGAGACCATTCAAAATAAATGGCTTGCTTTGGACTGCTTCAGTATTATTGGAGTGGTAACTTTTCACAACAAACAGGAGCTTGTCAAGCAGCCATGCAAAGCAAATGACCTCTTAAGGGACCAACAATGTGTGGCTAAGTAATTCCTACATTATTGTCTATAATAGGCATCCGCAGGCACTTAACTACTCAGTAAAAGCACCTGTGCGAATGCAACACTCCTCTGCGTAGTTTATAACAAAAAAAAACACCCTAGTATTTGTTAAGGAGATTGGAGATGCACCAGATTTATTGATGACATTGGATTTGTTAGCGTACATAAAAATGTGCTGGGCATCTAATTCCAGTTTTGTCGAATTAATGCATACTCTTGCAGTTAAACGTCTGTACATGCAGCTTACCATAGAAATGTTCCAGCATTTACAATAGAGCCAGCCAGAGTTGATTTGTAAAGACCTTCTCCGGCTGTGTGTGTCCTAGTTGCTTAAGCGTGAATGCAAATCGTAGATCCCCGTGTAGGGCCACGCATTGTTCACGTGGCAGACTGTATTTTAAACAAACAGGCTTGATTGATAAGAGAGCGTCTATCAAACGACACCCCACAGGGTAAAAGAAACACAGCTTTGTGGTACATTTCGACAAGCTGTGGACTACAGCAATAGCATGCATCCTACTGCATTGCCACTAGGATAGAATGCCTAGATCAGTCCATTTAAACGTCTGCAGGAAAAAAGCTCTGCATCTTAATTATGCATGTGTGCATAATGCATAGCGTTCCCTAATCTACTTGGAGCCAGGAAAGGGGAAACCTGGCCTATAATGAGAGGTATGGTTTATTGAAGTAATGGAAAGGGAGGAGAAGATTGATGGTTCTTCTTCTGCATGGCTGATTGCTCGTATCACAGGTGTGTGTCCGTGCGTGTTTGTGTGCGTCTCACAGTAGCAGGAAACAGATGTGCGGTGATAGGGCAGGCTGCAAGACAGGCTATCAGCACAGGCCAGCCCTGCCGTCTCACCAGAGCACTCCACTTCCTGTGGGGCTCATGTATGCCGGCCCTTGATAAGGAAGTCCGTTCCAGCATTACGGGGACCTAGTTTGGGCCACACGGTGGCCTCAACCTAATTGAGAGCTCCACCATGAGTTTGTACCTGGGGATAGGTCCTCTTGAGCAGGTTTGGTGCCCCCGAGTCTGCCAGTTGAAGACTTTGTGGCTTTCCTACTGGAGCGTCAGCCTCAATCCAGCTGTCGCTGTGCTCTAAGTTAGGCCTGATTCATTGGTTCGTTCATTGGTTTTTCTACCAATTTGTCCCGCAGAGTGGTTGGCCAGTCATGGCTGCCCTGTCTGCTTGTTTGACTCAAGCCCAGGAAGCGAGACAGGAAGTAGAGTTTGATGTGGTCTTCCTGGAAGGGTGTGAAGCCTCAAGCACTTGCAGTAATTCACTTTCACAGTCGTTGATTTGCTCATCACCAAGTATCTGACCGCAGAATTGTTTTCTTTCTCCCTCCCCCCCACCCCCCACCCCCCACCCCCCAGCCCCTGTCCAGAGCAAGGAATGGGTGATGAATTTAACCTGATGGATCACTCGGACCTGTACATCTTAGACTTCAGTAAGTGTCCCTCTTCCTCCTTGCTGCTTACGTCTGAAAAGCCTGCGCTGTCCTTGGCCCCCGAACCCCTAAATGCTTTATCTCTTCCTCTACACGCGCAGCCTCACGCTAATGCATTCATCTCACCGACAGCCAGCTCACATAAAACATCCAGGGATGATATTCCCTAGCTACTATAAGCTTCCGTCTTCCTCCTGTTTTCATTTCTCACCTGGTGCTGTGGGCCTGGCCTTGGCTCTCTGTGTGTGTGTGTGTGTGTGTATGGCCATATAGAGCCATATCCTATGTGCGGGCGGGGCAGTCTGATGCTGTCAGGTCACAGTAAGGGTTAGAGTACTGTACGTGGGCTGCAGACACACCGAGGGACCACGTGAGACAGGCAGTCCCTGTCTATATGGTGGTGTCAGGGAGCTATACTGTGTGTGATGATTGCTAACACCTGTGCCATGCTAATCTATGTACAGTATTTATATGGAAATCTTAACTATTTCTATCAAGACATTCAGGGTTTTTTTTTTTTTCTCTCGCTCTCTCTCCCCACAAATACATATTTCCAGGCCCCAATCTGAAGACATTATGCAAGATGGCTGTTATTCAGTACAGTTTGGAACAGTCAGGACTGCCACATGACATCAGGTGAGTGTCCTCCTAACACAAGTAATCAATATGAATCTCTGTTTGTGTTTTTATTTAGATGCTTACCGCTAGTCTGGCATGTCCATTAAAGCCGCTGCAACTTTCCCCTCTAGGTGTGATTATTATGTTTCCCACGATGAAAGTAGCTGTTAGCTCAAGGCACTCTTCTGTGATTAGAGTGAATGATCCGTGTACTGAGTAATTGTTATTATATCAGCTTGGATCATATCAAGGAACTGTATTCTGCAGTTTAACGAACTAGATTCCCAAGTGTATTTCAAGCAGATGGGTGGGTTTGCCAAAAGAGTGTTTTAACTTGTGCAGCAACTTGATCCTAATTACCTTCCTCCTTTCTCTCGCACTATCGCTACCACCTTGCACACACCGGTGACGGCGGTTGTGTTTCCAAACCTAAGAGGCTTTTATTTGGGGTCAGAAGGGTCTCGTTGACTCCCCTTGCCCCCTCATTGGCATCTCCAACCCCAATGCCAATCTTTCCCGTTAAACACACACACACACGTACGCACGCACGCACGCAATGCACAAAGCAAGTGAGAGGGAGTGAGTGTGAAACCAGAGCCAGTGATAACAATCTGCGGCTCAACCTCTGACCTGTCGTCAGGTCAGCAACAGGCCCGCTTGTCAGCCTCTGCTCCCGCTTCTCCGATTACGACAGGGCCTTCTCCTCATCCTCATTAGAAAATCCCTTTTTAAATATTTTCTGAATCGGAGACGCTGCTTTATATATTTAAAGGTCTAGTTTGTATTCCTTGGATACTTGGCTTTCTTCCTGGCCTCTCTCTCTCTCTGTCTGTCTATCTGTCTGTCTGTCTGTCTCTCTGTGTACACTTCAGGGTTCCCACTGGTCATGTAATTTCTGAAATATCACGGAACTTTAAAAAGTATATTCCAGACATGGAAAGTCAGAGTTTTAGAATTTTAGGGGTCAAATCAAATATTAGATTTTGAGAAGTCTCAATAAGTTTCAAACGTTAGCTTAATGTCATAAGGAAGACAACACCCTCCTTACGTCATTGGTGGTTCGTTAGGGAGTTTGACATTTAAATTAGAGTGGGAACCCTGTTGGAGTGCGTTGTCCAATCTTGTGCTGAAGCTGAAAGTATGAAATTATGCTAATAAAGTTCACATATTCAACAGTTCCATGTTGTTTCTTTGAAAGCCCGTCTGGATCAGATAGAATGTCTTTATTTGTGCTGGGAAATAATTGCGATATCTGATTAGTTGAAGATGTTCCAATAGCCCGAATCCTTGGCAGGCTGATGGAACCCCTATAAATACCCTGCCAAGATGGACGCTTTTAACATGCTTATTTCCACATCTTAGATACTACCACATTAGCTAATTAGAAAGTTGACCAATAAAAGAGACCTTAACATATTCTAATATTACAAAAAGAAAACACCAGATTGTCTAAACCAATTTTTCTCAAAGTGGGTTCATGGGGTTCGCGACGTATAGCTTGGGGGTTCATGAAATAATTGGCTATGAATTATTTATTCAAATAATAAAAAATAAAAGAAAAGAAATCCATCTATAAATGGAGACCATTTGCGCCAATAAAACAATATTTTGTCCTTTACTCCCACCTCCATTAGCTTTGGTCCAATAGAACATCTAATTTGATTGTGACACATGAGGCCACTCTGTCTTCAATCAATTTCACCAGGACGCAACAAACTGTTTACATGCTAGCATGTCTTAAGTTAGTAACATAACTACAGCAAGCATGGAGAAATACCTGAGACATACCACATGGTCAAGTAACGCTAGGCTGAAATAGTGAAATAGGCTCACCCACTCATCTCATTAAGGATGAGTTCATAAAGTGAGTTATTGTGAATTGATGTGATGTGTAGCCCTCGTGTAAATATTCCAAATCAAAGTGTTCTAAAGTTTAGAACATTTAGTTACAGAACACATTAAAGTAATGAAGATAGTAGTAGTAATTATGAAGATTCCAAAGTATTAGGCATAATTACTATGTGTTCTGTAACAACATAACTTATTTGTTCAGTGTTTTCTGCCAATGATTTGAATAAGGCGCAATACGTTTATTTTATGACTTGAGTCATTTTGAGACTGGTCTTTTTAAATGTGTGGTTTATTAGAACCATATTCCAGTCTTACTGTTTCTTTAAAGCTGCTGATAAATTAAATTAGCCTACTTGAAAAATCCAAAATGCTATTTGAATCAAATTACTCTGGTAAAATTATTTAAGTGGTACTAACATAAATGGAAATGTTTCTTTCATGAAACGGGTTTGAATTGTTGACATATTTTAGAATTCAAATAGTTCCAATGGCATCTAAGAGTATGGTAATACACATACTTAATCCTTGGAGTCCTTGGAAAATGTTCTTCCCTGTAAAGGGTCCCTGGCCCAAAAACGTTTAAGAACCCCCGGTCTAAAGAACAGACGCTTATGAAACGTTAATCTTTTCTTCTTATTGTATTCTGGTCTGTCTACCAGGTGGGAACTTGCCGCCATGACCACCAACAGCAACATTAGCCGTCCAATCTTCTCCTCGCATGGCTAACATCAACAAACACCTGGCAGAACCAGAACTTGTTACACCTTTTCAGTGTTCCAGGCTTTTATCTACAGAATTACTGAGCTCAGAGTGAACCTGAGATACGTTTGTACAGTGTGGATCTGGACTGGAGTTATGTTCCACATTCTCGGGTTTTTTCCCCCTTTTCAAGTCAGAACTGAACTCTCTTTAGTCTATACTATGTTTGCTCTATATTAAATGTTGTCAGACTGTTTGACAGATTAGTTGAGTTTCTTATGTCTTTCAAAGGTGCTCGTCTAGTGTTTTTTTTTTTTTTTTTTTTCTCTCAACAGAAATCAACAAAGAATTGTTTTAAAAGTATTATGAATTATTAAGAGATATTAAATATTTTTTTTTAACCACTGAAAAAGATGTGTTGCCCCTGAGATGCTGGCCCTTGTGAGAAACTGATTGACGCTTGTTGAATTGACATACTGCACTACTTTCTAGAAATCCAATCAGCCTATGATAATCACTGACTCTGGGCAGGCACAGGAAGAGACGCGCACTTCAGCCAATGGTTTCGAGTGCTAACTTCCTGTTTTGTGGAAGCTGAAGGTGTTTAAATGTCAAACTTCTAGTTCTCCCCAGAGAGAACAAGCATATGCTTGAACGTGGACAAAAAGAGAACAAAGTTGTTTTATTGAAATTGCATACGTTTCTGTTCCCAAGCTTCATCGCCATCTATATCTCCGATCAGGGGAAGACTTTGGATGTACAATATGGATTATTCCTTGAAGCTGAAGACGAGTACTACTAATTGAGCTGAACCAGTATCATTTCAGTAACACTGGTCTCACTGGCTTTACTTTCACGGACTGTCAAACTGTAGCTTGGCGCCCTGGTGCTTTTAGATATTGCTGTGGTCATTTGCAAGGCTGTTAAGGCAAGCTGTTTGCCTTGTAAAGTAATCAGGTCCACCTACCTCCATGTCAGAGAGAGGCGACAACTTCCCATACATTAGGAATTAAATTCCCCCTGAAGAACATAATGTTGCCACTTTGTGTTTGCGGCAGATACTGTGTTCTTACAAGACATGTTTAGTGCCAGGCGAGAGTTTTAAGCATAGTTTTGTTTCTCAGTGCCAAACGTGAGGGTTTCGGGATACAATCATACAGTATAGGCCACTGTGGATGTGTGTAAACACACGGCCCTGTCTATACATGCTGAATCCAGGGCAAGCAGAGGTCAGCTAGACTATCTGCCTGCACCTGTATCCAGGCCTACCTGGTTTGGTTTTCCTGTTTGTTGGGTATACAGTAGGTGTTCACTTTGGAGACAGTTCTACAGAGTTGTACAACACTCATGGAGTACCACCTTCATTATAGTATAGTGCACAAGCAGCACATAATATAGTCACAAGCAAAGCCCTAGTTGATATGTCAAGGGCTGTTAATGGGTGTCATGCACTTATAATGCTGATTTTCTCTGATTTGTTCACACATGAAACAATAGATTATTTAATATATTCAACATCAACACAAATCGTCTCTACAAAATACATACATATATGCATACATGGATGGGAAGTAACTGATTATATGTAATCAGTAACTTTCAAATAAAAGTGCATAAAACAATTTGGATGTTCTCTTATTAACCTTTAATTCATGTCAATCAATAATTGAAATAAAGGCCTACCGTAATCAGATCCCCTGCGGTCACAAAAATAGAAAGATTTGGCATGCCAATGCAGTAAATTGCTTTGGATGGCATTTCAAAGAACAATGTTTAGGTGTGAAGTAATCTGAAAGTAATGGAAAGTAATGAGATTATGTTACAAAATGTAGGTAATCCAAACATTACTAATTATAATTTTAGTCTGTAAATCAGTAGAAACTATCTCAACACTGGAAAATCACATCACTTGGGTGGGCCTCTACAGAGGAGATTCTATTTGAATTCTGCTCTTGTATTTAATTTTTTCCCTCCCAATTAAGAGGATTCATCCTGAGCTTCTCCCAGACTTGGCTTCTCACCTGACAATATTTCAGTTTTTATTCCTTACAGACCAGCAGTGCCAATTTGAGTCTGACATCCTCAGTACTGCACATACTGTAGACATATCATTAGCCTGATGTGCTTCAGTCCTGAACTACATGAACTGAATTGAAAATAATTTAAGTAAATCAGATGATCACATATGAGGTGAACAAATGGAATTTATGCTGGTTATAAAAACTATATACATAGTATACTGTAGTCAAATATATAAATATGTTTTTTCTGACCTAGCTATGACCTATTTTTTATTTATTTTTTTATATATTAATATGTTAAGACTGTGGGTGATTGTGCATTCAGGCAAGAATTCAAGAGATACAATATGAAGATGAGATTATAAATGATGGTGTCGAAGCTGCACAACGAATAAAAGTACACAGAAATGTTTGGCACTCCCTCCATGCATACATTGAGTTATAATATGGCTACCCTGTTCTTAGATCAGTGGAAAACACAAAAACCACTAACACGACATCCTAAATGAAATGGTCATCTGAGCTGTTGTAAATGTTGCTCTTGGTTACTACAGTATGTGTGATGTGTTTGCATTATATAATTTCTCTACAAACTACCAACGGACAGTTTTTGCCATGTAGAATAAAACAATTGAAATAAATGTGTATAATAGGGCAAGCAAAACTGCTGCTGAATGAGAGAAAAGGAGAAAAGCACTAAAGCTACCAGAAGCATTCACTGTAGCATCATCATTCTGTGTATTTAGATGCCATTAAGTTAAACTAAAATACACGTATTGTAAAATACTGTATTGGAAGAATATACATTTAGGTTATTCATTTAAAATCCAGTACCCTGAAAATGCTTTCTTCTTTGTTTTCCTTTTTGCTCTTTAATGGAGATAATGGAGATATGTCTAATGAGGGGGTCAGGAATGTGCAATATGCTGTATAATTGTATAAAAAAAATACATCTGAAGGAATTTATGTTGTGTATAAATTTTTCCACTGCATGACATCACTTTATTTAACTTTATTATTAAAATGTCCCCTGTTATTTTACCCAAGTAAATTATTCAGATCTGCTTAGTATTTGTGCTGAATGTGGCCAAAAATGTATTTGCATCTCTTGGTGCAGAAGAACTTTCTAGGCCCCTTTATTTAGCTGTGTGCAGGTACTCACAACAAGGGGAACTGATAACACATAAAGTTTGATTCATCCATAATTGCTAACTCTTGCAGCATCTATTTCAATAATTTTGTTCTGACTGAAATGAAGTGATTTAGGGCTTTGGACTCTTGAGCTACAGGTCGTCAGATGCAGACGGTGTTGACAAGCCTTGAATCTTCCCCAGTCACTCTGCTAGAGCCCTGCTGCCCACTTATCTTATACTGCACTGCAGCCTGCCAGACTAGCTGATGGGGACCCCACGTGACACTGCTTTGAGCTTATGCCCCATCATTACAAAGTGTCTTAGCAGTGAACCCCAGCCACCGCCATGTCTCTGTCTTGGGCCCATGGTAGTAGCCTGGCAGTTTGTTCCTGTCTGTCACCATCCCGCTGCTATAAACTGTGTTATCTGTAGTGTTAAGTGCAGGCCACAGACGGAAGGTTTGCCCAAAGCAGGGGAAGGTGGGGGGGCATTAGAGACACCGTGTCCCGCCTGGGCTTGATGCACACAGGAAGTGGGGCTGCGCTGGACCCAGTCTGGCCCCGGAGCCTGCCGGGGTCACCAGCACAGACACTAATGCAGGGACACACTCAGCCAAATTGCTCTCTAATTTCCCTTTGGGCCTCAGAAAGTCCCACAGATCCTTGAGAATGAGACTGAGGATTTGTTCAAGGTAATTTGTTATGGCTTGTTGTGCTGTCCCATACATATCCTTTTTCTCACTCAAGTTCTAGGTCTGCTATTTGTGACGATGTTGGAAGTTATTGCTAAAGCTTTCAACATAAGTGGGGGATAAGATCCTTAACTTTTAACTTCTGTGATGTTCTCAGATCAGATGGAAGCCAAACATTAGGCACCATTTGATAACCCTTAAACTATGAATGAATGGACCTACACTAGTTGCTTATTGTGAATATTAGCAATCATTTAGGCCTACCCATCATTATAAACATGAACTGTAGGTGAAGGTAATAGCTTACTGCAATTACCACACATTTATGTTGTTGTGATTTGTCATTTTCCTCCCTGCATCCTTTACCAGAGTTTACATTTCTGATTCGCTGGAAACGTGACTGGCCTGACGCCAGCCTGTCAGGGTATCTACTGACAAACTTGACTGTGAGTGGTGTTCTGTCACCACCACTCGCACTTACCCAGGATCTTTCGCTCTAATCATGATTAATACCCACCTCAGATCGACCCGCTATGTTGGATCAGTGTTAGGCCTACTGCTAAATTGTTGATAACGCTAGTTATCTTTTCTGATGCACTAATCTAATCATTAGATAATGTAATGCCTCTAGTCCTGAGTCTTATTCGCGGGTGTAGCCTACTGCAGGGGCATGTTTTATAAGTGTTTATAATTTGTTTTTATTTTTATTCAAATTAAATGTTCCTAAAGTTATTACAGGTTATACATTGCAGCTTTGTGGAAACATGTGCAACTTGTTGCATTTTATCATAAACTCGCTATAGGCCTATTGGTCACATAAATCGACTAGACTTACTATGTAGCCATCTACAGTACTGTAACATAGACCTATAGGGAACTGATTCACACGAAATTTATATAATAACGCATGCGGTCTGGGTTCAGTTTGCGGAGTTATTTTTAGTGCTCCCGTGACTAAATATATCTCCATCATTTGTCATTGCGTCACAACAAGTAACATTACCCCACATTTTTCCTTGCTCACTGCCTGAGTTTATACAAGGGTATCAGGTTAATCTCCAGCTAGGCTATAAAAGGAGGGGACACGGGGCTTGACACGCATCAACAGCCTGCAAAGCTAGGAGATGAGAGCATCCGTGCTGCACAAACGGCTATTTTTAGTGGTTTGTACCCGTTTCTACTGATAGTATAGCTGTCTCTACCAACATTTTACTGTTTTATTTTTTATTTTTTTTAAACCAATTTAGTTGTAGAGTTCATTCAGAAATATAGGTATAGTTATCATCTCATTGGTCGAAGCCTTTAAGTGAACGTTTTTTCCCTTCAATTCAGCAAAATGACTACATGTTGCGACTCCTGCATATGTCATGCACAACGTCCATGTACATCGCATCACTGTGTGGATAACCATCACAGAATCTGCAAGAGATTCAGGTCAGTGAAACCTTTGGATCGTCATTTTCCCGTTTGTAAACACCCTCTAGTGGCGGAATCCAACCACGTAAAGACCTGCAGTGGTAAGCCCACAGTAACCAGGTCTTCTGCAAATTAATTATTTTCCCTACTCAACACGTTTTTTTTTCCAACTAGTTTATTTTAGTTTTTATACATTAATCTAGTTTTAAAACAAGATAACATAGGCTATTATCTTTTTTATAGGCTAGACTATTATGAAACCTATGTGTATATGAATAGAAAAAGCCATCAAGAATATAACCAGCTTGTCATTTTCATTTTAAATATGTTTCATATCAAGCAATTCAGATGTTATTTTCCTTTTGTGACACTTTGTTGTTGTGATGTGTGGCAAGCTGTTCTGAGGACACCCACCTTATAAGTCAATGGAGGAGCCACAAAAGCCCAGCCCACCCGTGTTTGACACCCACGCAACATTTGCTGCTATAAAACCCACAGTCTCTCTCACGATGGGCCCAGACACATTCTGATCATACACACAAGTGTTTTGAGAGTGCTCACCTCTGCAATACAGCAGCCTTGTGTGTCAGCAGTTTCCATAGAAACCCTTGATATTTAAATACAATTTCAGCTTGAGTTAAAGAGGCACCAGACTGCTGTATATTGAAAGAGCCTCCACCTTAGATAAGAGGGAAGATCAGTGTTCCTTTCGTTTTGATTTAAATTGCTGAAGCATAGGCTTGCCATGTGGGGAAGACTGTCTTCTTTAAGTAAGACCGTGGCAAGAGGTTTGGTGGCCTTAGTTCAGTAGTACTTTTCGCCCTAACCCCAAGCGATCATGGTCTCTCTCAGGTCCACTAAAGGGGCGTCCAAAGCTCGGCGGGATCAAATCAACACCGAGATCAGGAATATGCGCTCTCTTCTACCTATTGGCCTGGAGGACCAAGAACGGCTCTCTTACCTTCACTCCATGGCTGCCATCTGCACCTACTTCAGAAAGTTGGTTTTCCTCCAGGGTAAGTCTTCAAGCTTCAAATGTTTTCTGAGGATCTTTAATATTGCACGACATTTTCCTGATCTAAATGCAGACTGCTCTTGTCAAATAAAGCATGAACTCGTTTGGCAGCACCTTAGGGAATATAAAAGCTCAGACGTTAGTTGATGTATAAAGTAATGGAGCTAAGTCTGAGTCACTTATTCCCTCTACTCAGGAATCACAGCCGGACAGGGATCTGAGTGCTTTCTGTCCTACGATGCCTTTCTCCAAGCTCTGCATGGCTTTGTCCTGGTCACCACTACCCAGGGGAAGCTGGTCTATGTTTCGGAAAATGTATCTGAATATCTGGGTCATTCCATGGTGAGAGTTTATTCCGGACTTTGTAGGTCATTTGAACTGATGCAATTCCATTTTCAGATTTATTGTAGTAGAGCATGGACCATGTTTTTAAAGTGATAATTGAAGTTGTATTAACCCCTTGACTGCATGCATTGATGTTCAGCATGAAATATTACTTTATTTGATGTATCCATTTACTACTATTGCCTTTTCAACCTCTTTTCGCTGGTTTCTGAAAAACATGCTTTTGTCGTGTAAACAAAGCTGTTTGAACTATTCCCCGAATCCCAGACAATGTGTATCCACAAGGCTTTGTTCAAATGTACAGTATCTTGCATCAGTAACCAATGATTCCTTATTGATGTAAGTCAAATAGATTAAAAGATAAAAAATAAAATAAGACATTGTTTGTGTTAATTGGATACACCAAGAAAATGGCATCCCAAACATCAGCATGTTAGTTAAATTGTTTTAGAAGTTGAACTAAAGTACAAGTTTGAGGTTTAGTTTATTAGGAGGCTAATGTCAAACACTATGCCCTGTTCAGGTGGACATGCTTCAAGCAGACTCTCTCTACGATATAGTGGAGTGCTCTGACATTGACACAGTGAAGTCAAACCTGGAGATTAACAACAGCTCATCAACAGGTAAGAACTACTTAGTAAATACTCAGTGAAAGACACAATCACAGAAAATAACAACTTTCCAAGACACTAAATGTGTTTTTTATCTCTTCAGAGAGGAGCTTTGTGTGTAGCATGCAGACATCCAAGGCTTACAGGATTCAGAATGGCAGATGTTGCTCTATACTGGTAAAAGGGAGCTTCCTGCCTTTATCACGGTCCTCTGGTAGCTCCTCTGCAGCCACTGATCAAGGGTTGTTTGTGGCCCTGTGCACACCTACTGTCAACCGCCTGGACACCACCGACCCAGCCAGGCTTTCTCTGAGCTTCAGTAGTCTTCACAGACCAGATATGACCTTTACCCAGCTTTCAGACAGGTACAGGATGAATATGACTTTAAATGTGGTTTTATTTCCCCTCAGTTTATTGTGCAGATATTTAAGGTTGTTTTTCCTTTCAGTGTTTTTTATTTCCTGGGCTATACGGTGGAGGAGATCTGTGGCCAATCCTGGTACAGTCTTCTGCATCCTGAAGATCTTCTCTTGAGTGCAGACGCTCATAAAAGCTTGAGTAAGTATACAAGCTATATGGAGTGTGAATGCACTGCCCTGCAATGATGTGGTTCAGATGTCAGATGTTTGATTAAATTATTATTTTGTAATTTATTGTGTTTGCATGACAATCGTGTGGTTTTCTTCTCCAGTGCTGGCTCATGAAGATGTTCAGGTAGAGATGGTATTGAGGCTCCAGTGCAAGAATCTCTCATGGACCTGGGTCTACGTTCAAGCTACCAAGGACACAGAGTTCCAGGAAATCAACTGCACTAACTACATCATTAGGTATGATGACATTTGCATTTGACCCGATTAGGTTTGCATTAAAGCGGTGGTGTGTGCAGAATGCCGGACCAGCAATTGGTGTGTTGCCATGGCATTTTCTACTTCTTTTACACATATCGTATCACATATAAAGGTCAATCTGACACCTGGTCTGCCATCCTAGAGCAATATTCCTAACCGTTGCCTTTAACACTTGTAATTGTACTCAGTGTAGGTCGCCGTGAGTAAAACGCATGGATAAAACAACGTCTAATTGCAGACACGGTTCCCCTAGAATGTATTTACACAACATAACATCATTCACTTTACACGGCCCATCTTTCAATGTCCTTGCAGTGAAACAGAGGCCAGATTCCTATCACAGAAAATCAACAGCTCTGCCATCCCTCCTTCAGCCAGTAGCTGCGCCCTCGCTCTCCTGACCCAGACCGCAGGGTGCGGCCTCACAAAGCCCTCTAAGAGACAGAGGACACCCAGCAGTCTGGATGAGGAGCCCAGTGCCAAGAGCCATAGGGGGTGTGAGCTAGACGTATGCCATGTGGAGTGTGGCTCTACCAGCGGTGGCCTCTCGCCGGTCACCGCGGGCAACAGTCTTGGGTTCTTCACACCTCCCTACAGCCCCGCCTCCACCACCTCCCCATGCCAGACGGAGGCGCTGTGCCCTGACTTCCTGGTGGATGTGCCGGGCTACGCCAGCCAGCTGCTCCCCTCCCCTGAACACTCTCCTTCCTACTACCCAGGCCCTGAGGGGGGCTCCCCCCAAGCGAGCACGGGGCCATCTTTTACCGGCGAGGACTTCATCCTGAGCAGCCGCTCCCCACACTCCTCCCTGTCTCCGCCGTATGACTTCCTAGCCTCTGCGGTCGACGCTCGGATGGTTCCCGACCACTCGTGTGTCTCGGATGTGTGTGAGCCCTTGACGGACTGTGTCCTGCATCCTGACAACGTCAGCCTCCTGGAGCCGCCACTAGAGGGCAGCGCGTACCCTGGGCATCACGTTCCCCAAGATCATCTGTCCCTGCTGACCCCCAATGCATCGCCCACATCCCAGCAGTCTTTCCACTTCAGCGAGAGGGAGCAGGTGGAAATCAGCATTCTGGCTCAGCAGATCTCCTCCCTGGCCAGCAGCTTTGATGGCTATCACACCCTGGGCCCCATCCCACCTCGGCCGGCCCAAGAGACCCTGGGGTCCGCGTTTGCCTGGCCTGGGCCTGCTCCTCTCCACACCCCCTCCCTTAAGCCTGAGATGCTCCTGGATGAGAGTGTGCTGGACTGCATCCTGAAGGAGTTGGTCCCCGGGAAAGGCTCTGTGTCCTACTTCTCATCTGGGAGCAGTGGGATCCATCAGCCAGGCCAGCAAGGCTCAGGCGCCCCTACAGACTCTCTCCCCATAGAGGAGTTCACCCCAGCCAGCATCGCCGTGGATCCCTTCGCTTTAAGCTTGGGCAACCATGAGCAAAACACTGGGTTGCATCAACTCAACCACTACATATTCAGTAGCCGCCAGCAAGGTAACACCGGCTGATTTATCTGAGAATTATCTCCGCTGTCTACTTTATGTGTAAGTTAGTGCCATCAGTTAGCATAATGCTAATACAGTATGTTGCTACCTTCTCTTTCAGATGGACTTGTTGAAGAAAACTTGTACTGAAATAAGTCTATGACTTATTCTCTGTACCACTACCTGTATGGCATATTGTCAATGCAATGTTTCTTAACTGGACCGGAAGGAGATTCAGAGGGGAGATTGGCAGAGTGAAGTGTCTCCCAGGTACAATATTGCTGAATGTAAAGTAGAATCTTAATCAGATTCTGAACTTCAGTGGTTCAAATGTGTTGACTTTAGCAGCATTTGAACTGATATTATCTAGCCATAATTCGATATTTTCACTGACACTGAAATTATTAAAAGGTACATTTGTAAAGTATATATTTTTATGACATTTATCTCATTCAACTATGCAGCACTTTACCTAGGCCCTAGGAATATATAAATGAAAATATTTTATATCTTATAAATAAGCCACAAAATAAATCAGTATTTCCAAGATCATTAAATAAGATGAGTTGTAGCCTACTATGTAATCATTATTTCCAACCAAAATATCTTTCAAATGTATGATTTTACTTGCCTTAAAACATTTCATACTACAAATCTATGAATAACTTTCCTGTGCCTTCAAATGGGTCTTTTTGGTTTAATGGTTTTCTCTTTGTGCCTCTAATATATTCATACTGGTCTAGAGGAACAGAGGTGTGAAAACCATAATCTGACAATGTGATGATTGTTTACCATCTACCTCGATGGTACTGAAGTCCGAAGTTTCTATTTAATTGTACTTATTTATTTTTGAATACACTGATTTGACATTTTCTCTTACAACATATTGTAAAATAGTGCTTGAACTTACTACTGTATAAATACTACTGTACTGTATAAATGTGTTGTCCTCTGCTACTCGCGTTGATTGTAGATAAAGAGCTTTGTTTCAAATCTCGGTATGTGTCTGAATGTAAAGTGTTTCTGAGTTATTTCTGCCTTGCGAATAATAAAGGGTAAACGTGCTTTTGCATTCTGAGTCATGTTTGATATCACAATGACACAAACGAGAATCAGTACTAGACAGCTCCACAAGGGTGTATTGTACATTAGCGCCCTCTATCTAATTCCCATAGTAACAGCCATGTCACAAACACATCAAGCAGACCTTACCTTTCCTCTAGTAGTAAATAATTGAATACAATATTTCATTATGTGTCAGTGTGTACCAGTATGACTGCGTGGCTCTGAGGTGTCAGAGCAGAGCTCTCTCTGGTCCTCGTACGTGTTCGTAGAGCTCTAGCAAAGTGTCTGCAGGCTTCTACACTGCTCCACTGATTTTGATATTTTGTGGTCAGCCAAGCACAATGAAAGTGCACCAACTAGACAACGGTGAAAATCCATTATTTCACATTAACTGATGATAATGAATTCAATGGGTTGTTTAGCCCACCAATATACCTGGATGGCTTGGGTTAGACCCAGATGAAACGCCTGGCTGTGATGCATGGCTTGACTGGAAACACAGCCTCTTATGCTGAAACAGTGTGTGTGCAATGCAGTAGCCCCACGTAGGTCCTTTACAGTTGACTCAACCACTAGATGGAGTGATAGCTCCAACAGCTAGCCAATCAGACCATGTTTCCCCTTTCATGTTATCAGGATGCATTCTGTGCAACATTCCCGTGCTTGGAGTATATCAAGACTTAAGCACACCATACAGACTGACATCCGTCAATTAATTCATTAGCAATTGAGGTGCACTCATCTAATCCACAGAGAGCTAATTAGACACAGATTCTGTTGAAAGGAACAATGCTAAATCCAGTTCCCAGTCTCTGAGATTAGTCTGAAGCTCTGTTCTGCAGGGTCTCGCTGTACTTTGTCATGTCACAAATGATAACTCCCGCACGGGAAAGTCAAGGTCTACTTTCACACCACTCTGTGAGTGTTGTGAGTTCACCCGTGTCACATTCAACCAGGACAAGATCAGATCAGATCAGATCAGAAATACTTTATTAATCCCCTAGGGGAAATTCTGTGTCACAATTATTCAGCTTGTATGTCAAGACATAATAGAACAAACTACGATAATTAATGATACAATTCCTAAATATAAATACTAAATAA
>JAODUH010033763.1:8622-22000 GCA_027564835.1 Typhlichthys subterraneus
GTGTGTGTGTGGGCACCTCCAGGGAGAAGGCATCCAGAGGACAAACTGAATGGGTCTGATGTCATTGCAGGTTTTGTGTTTGGTGCTGAGCTAGCATATGCACGTACCGCACGCACGCACACACACACACATACATACATGCATACACACACACACACGCATGCATGCACAGACACACACACACTCAGACACACGCGTGCACGGACAGACACATACACACACACGTACACAGAGACGCATGCATGCACAGACACACACACACTCAGACACTCGTGTGCATGGACACAGACACACACACACACACATACATACACACATACATACATGCATACATAAATGCATACACACACCCACAGACACACGCAGACACACACACACACACACACACACACACACATACATACATAAATGCATACACACACATACATACACACACACATACATACATACATACATACACACACCCACAGACACACACACACACACACACACACACGGTCGGGAGACTAGACAAGGGGCAGGTTTACAGGGTGCAGCAGCGAGGCACGGAACCTGAAGAGAGAAAAGCAGGGGAGTGCAGAGTCAATTGATGATGTCCTGTCCTCCTTTATAAACTGCTCTAGGGAGGAGGGGGAGGGGTGGGGGGGGGGGACTGTGGAAGAGAGCAGCTCTTCTTGTCATTCATACAAAGTGGGTTGGGGCGGGGTGAGGTCGGTGGAGAGAAAAGATCAAAAGGGCTACTGTAGCAAACCAAACGCCACAACGTAATGCACGTGTTTACCCGTGCGTGCGTGTGCGTGTGTGTATGTGTGTGTGTGTGCGTGTGTGTGTGAGTGCTTGTGCGTGCACATGCTTGTGCGTGCGTGCGTGCGTGTGCGCGTGCGTGTTACAGGAGAATAGCAAAACTAAAACGTGTTGAGGTGAGTGGCGTTCGTGCGTGCGCAGACGAGGACAAAGAAATAAAATGTCACGAAAATAACAATGAATGAGCAAATGCTGGATGTTAATTCGCAGTCGTAGGAGACAAGTAGGTAGAAACAAACACAAAACAACCCCCCAACCTAAATAACCCCCACAGAGAAGGACAGGTGATGATGATGATGGTGGTGGTGGTGTGTGGCTGGGAAGTTGAAAGGCGGGAAGGGGGCGTTACGGATTTGTACGCCGGCGAGGTTGAATGGAGAGGGAGAGCACTGTTCCCTCCCAGCAGCAGACTTGGTTTCACCTTTAAAGGTATAGCCTCCCCCTTCAAGGGTGCGCTCTCAGAAGCTCCGCCCCACACATTGGAGACACATTGCGAAGTCTAGAATGTTGCTTTTGTGTGCGGCCTGCACGACTTTGTTTGTGGAACGCCTGATTATTTGCAGGCAGAGAACCTGACTATAGGAGGTCTTTGGGGGAATTTTACAAAAGTGTATTATCTTACAATTATCTTACTTTTGAATTATTCTATATTGCTAATGTAATGATGCCTGACCAAAATTAGACACGACAGCAAATCAGTTTTTGACAATAAAAGTGTTTTTGTTTTTTATTTTATTTTATGTAAAGTTGGTTGATAAAAGTGATGTGCTACTCAGTAAAGCTGTTATGTATGTGTCTTTCTTTTAGTAAATAATGGAAAAATGGCGATATTAATATTTGCAGTTTAATTGCAAATAGGAAATATTTTCCATAGAAATATTTTCTTTGTTGGATCTCTAGGTTTGTGTCCATTTTGTTTTGTTGTTAAAATCACACAGATAAACCTTGTTGAATGCAGAGGATTTTACATCTACACAGCTTGAAGTCCTCAAACAAGTCTCCCAGAGAACCCTCTGCACACTGTCCATCCATTTATTTATTTGTTTATTTTTGTTTCTGTTTGTCTGTCAGGGACAATGCAACAAACATAACAGGTCACAATAACATGGAAAAACATGTTTTGCATTTGGGATTTATTGCCAAGGCTAATTTGCGACCTCTGTCCCTGGTTATGCACTGCCTTGTACTGTTTTATCGAATTGGTTTCAATTTCAATTTTTTTTCTATTTATATAGCCCTTAATCACGTTGCAGTCTCAAAGGGTTTTACAGCCTATGGAAACAAAACAACACCCCCTTAACCTGCTCCTTGTTGGTCTGTCTCCAGCTATCTTCAGCTATCTTAATTCACTGCTCATACAATTATTATGCATTGAGATTCATTATGTTTTTCATCTCTGTGATATAATTTGGCAGGAGATTTTATCAAGTGACTTTCAATGAGTACAGATACAAGTTTTCCAAAGACCTTTTTGGCACTGTTTGGCATCTTGCTCAAGAATACTGACAGGTAGGCCTGGGACTTGGACCCTTGACCTTTGGGCTAGGAGGTAAACACCCAGACAATTAGGCCTTAGACCAGAGGTCTTCAACGTTTTTAGGCCAAGGACCCCTTGGCTGCTGGAAACACGGCACAAGGACCCCCTATCACATACGGTATAAAATACTTGCTTGGCAAACAATAATGTGTAAGGTGGTATATAATGTAATGTATAAAAGCAGACCACTATAAGACATTAAAATAATTGACTCATTGACTCATTCAATTCTGATTCATTGTATTTATGTTAATGTATATTTTCTTACATTTAATTTTTTAAAGTTTAAATGTACCTATCCATCCATCCATCTTCATCCGTTTATCCATAGTCGGGTCGCGGGGGCAGCAGCTCCAGCAGGGGACCCAAACTTCTCTTTCCCGAGCAAGTTTAAATTTGTTATTTTATATTTTCTTACATTTAAAGTTTAGGGACAAATAAAGTAGAGGACCTCCTGCAGTACCTCTGAGGACCCCCTAAGGGACCCGGACCGCTTGTTGAAGACCTCTGGCCAGACTATCCATCCGCTTGCCCAAGCTCAATCTAATTGCATTTGTTAACGTTAGCATTGTACATTCATGTATTTATGGCGTTCGCGTATAGCCTGGTGTTTATGATGTATGGACGAAGTCTGTGTGTGTGTTGGGTGTGCGTATGTTTTGTGTCAATAGCTGCTGCAGTGATTAGCCTATCTGCTGTTTTGACGTACAATATGGATGGGTTGACCAGCTGGCTCATTATCACCTTCAGCTCTAAGGATCTTAATAACCACTGCTGGAGACTCTGGGTGTGAGTCTTGTGGTTGCCACTGAACCAAGAGACTACAGCAGGCTAAGGCTTAAAAGCAGACATTTTCCGCACTAAATAGCTGAGTGGACCGAATTTAATGGCCTGTGTGGATTAAGAGAAGGGTCTGGTTGCAGCTCTACTTTTAGAATAATATGATTTTCCCTTTTACAGACTGAAGCAATTATTTATAAGTAGTTTTATATTTTTCATATACAATACATTGTTCCTCCTGTTCTTAGCTTTAATTGTTGTTATTATAATTATTGGCTGTATTGTTCATTGTGTTGTGTTACTTGTATTATACATTACTTATTAATTGTGTGCATTATTACATTCTGAACAACATAACGTATAACAGTTTGCACACAGTGCAAAGGCAGGTGTGTGGCTGTCACTGTCTTCTCTTGCTAATGCCCCTCAGCAATAGAATCGGCAGCTAGCTAACCGCTTGATGCCTTTAGTGCCGACAGGCTACATCAGCGCTATGCTACAGTAAATTGTTAACAAAGGCAATAGTATTGCCAGGTGTGAAATGCTAACCAAATCAGAAGAGAGAAGTCTAGACACACATCCACATTCTAGACTGAAGCTTTAGTGAAAATGAACACCGCCAGGCTTTTTTTGCTAGTGTGGGGAAGTGTGTGTGTGTGTGTGTGTGTGTGGATAGATAGTATATTATGTGGGTAATCTGATTATTTATAGCCTTTCCATTTTCTAACCCCTCTGGAGCAGTGATAGGCTGTCATCACTGTTTGTGTGTGTGCATGCGTGCGTGTGTGTGTGTTTGTGTGTGTGTGCACGCTGACCTTTTATAACTTTGAGTAGCTGCCATCCAGCTGTGCCCATACACATGCATATGAGTTGGGGATGGGGATTCATGGGGGGGGTTAGTCAGAGCTCCATCAATTGTCTCAGATGGTCTGTCTGCAGCTTATGGTGCTTAGAATTTGTGAATGAATAGAAGTTTAAGATGAAAATTGAAATGTTCAAACTATAGCCTACACGTTTTTCCAAAGCCATCACTCGTCTGCATAAAAAATTATTGATATATATATATATATATATACATTGAAGACAAATGTATGTTATGTACTCAAAGTATGTATTGTGTTGGGCATCGAGGCGCTTGTGTTCCCTTAACCATATGCTTTATTAAGCTAACACTGCTTTATATCTCTTTATATAACATGTATTTCTTAAAGAATGAAAGACACTTATCTTAGTAACCTGCCCCAGACGCACGCACGCACACACCCACGTGCACACACACACGCATACATAATGTCCATACAAATTTAATCTTTCCTTAACCTCCTCCTTGGCCCTCCCTCTCATGGAAAAGAAGGCTACAGTATGGGTGGTTGGTGTCTGTGTGTGTGCTTGCGTGTGTGTGTGTTGGGGGAGGGGAGGGGCACATGATGAGGAAACCGGGGGGGGGGGGATTGACCCAGAATCGGCTCCTCTGGCCTGGGAACAATGGAAGATGCTCATCTGAAATGGGATGGTAGTGACAAGTCTGTCGTCGTGGTTGACGAGGAGCTCATGACTCCTGAGTTTGACACACTTTCTAATAAAGGTTGTGTTTTGACACGCAGGCCATTTCATTCTCATTGGTTTTATAGAGCCATTATTATAAAGTATTGTCCTAAAATGTTTACCCTGTGTGTTGGTACATCAAAACACCAGTCCAGCAGGCATAGAGACTGTGATGATTTATTTTAACAGTCTAGGCCCGTTTTGTTCACTTAAGTCTAACATTGCTCTGTGCTTTTGTCCTGCTTTGTGTGGGGCGCAGGGGCGGTGTCAACTTGATCCCTTTTAACTTCTCAAACAGAGTTGTCCCCACCCAGGTGACATTGTCAATGGGAAACATTTGACATTTGAGACCATAAGAGTCCCGCAGTTCCTCTTTAAAACTCTTCCCATCATTTTCTTTGTATCATCTTCTCTTTGATGTGCTGCACCCGTTGTCATAGTACATACAAATCTATTCATACTTTCTCTTTAGAATGATAATATGTCATTGTGAATACCTGCAAGAGGCCGCAAAAGGCTGTTTGAAACACAGCCATATACTTTATTCCCCACATGTCTGTTCTTCGGATACATTCCTGATGGAGATGATAAGAAGTTGGTAAATGGAGTAGCATTAATAGCTAACCTAGCGTTCTCCTGACATAACCTCCATCCTGGGCGTCAGACATTAGTTGACACAGATCAACCAGTTTGCCTGTCTGAATGCCATTGCGTGCCACTGCCAACCTCTGAACCACCCACTTACATCAATTCCGGGCAGGTGTTCTCGCATTGTTATAACCATTTTGGTAGCTGCCAGAGCCGGTAAGAACAGAGTTCTGCCAAAGGAAGTTTGACATTTTCAACAGTCACATGGTTCATGGAGAGGCTAAATCTATGGCAAAATAGTTCCAGGAAGTGCTTAGTGGGCTATATATATACACAGATATATAACAACAGTTTTTGTTAATTAGTAGTCAATAAATGCACTGATTTACATTTAAAATATAATTTATACGGTAATTTTATTATTTAGGCTAACTTCCGGAAACTATTTTGAGACTCTGTTGCCGTGAAAAAAACGGTCCATTGGAGTTAACGGAGATAACGCAAATCTCTCTTTACACGCCTCTGCTAGCTGCCATTTGCTCACGGCTACAGGTGCGGAGGTGAGGCTATTTGGATAAGGCTGGTGTGATGAACAATGTTTTGCAGTATAATGTTTGGGACGGGGCTTCTGAGGTAGCACTAAAGGGGTATTTGTTTGTATATTTATTCAAATCAATGCTATTTCTACAGCATTGCTTGCTCATCTAAATCACAACACTCTGTCTAAGCCATTCTCTTAGGTAGAAACCAAATAATTGTAGCAGAAGGTTGCCATTTCAAGTACGTGTTGCCACCACCTGGGCAAGCCGGCTGTGCTGTATTGTAACCTTCGTCTCTGGTAAGGCTGTGTATTGGCAAGAATCTGGCGATAAGATATGTATCACGATACAGACGCCATGATTAGATTCATTTCAATATGTTGCGATACTGTAAGCAAGGCAATATATTGCAATTTCTCATTTGTGGAAAACTTTCATAGCAATACTAATGTGCGGCGCCGCCACAAGAAATAAACACTTGCTCAGGGACTTCAGATGGAAATTAGCTTTAATATGAATCTGGTATCAAGCATCTTTCCTCTCTTTTGATGTACATAGTCCCTTTATTTTTCAGTTAAAACTAAAAAAAGTTTTTTAATTGATACTGTGATTTAGAGAATCGATACAGTATCGCAAACTGAAATATCGCGATACTCGGGTGTATCTATATTTTCTTACCCCTAGTCTCTGGTCTACCTCTAATAATTGTCTGCTTGGCCTCTGCAGGATCTGCATGAGAAACACATCCATAGCTCTGTTGCAGCCTCTATTAGTGTTGTCTGTTGTGTCTCACAAATGACTGGGGTCAATGTTTGTTGATTATCACACTTGTACCCCACTGGGCTACTTTGTGCCAAGTCATTAGAAGCTAACCTGATATTTGTATTGTCGCACCAATTGTGCCCATTGGTTGACCTGACCGTGTGTGTGGGTGTGTACACGCACACACACACACACACACACTCAAATACAGAGAGGACAAACTGACATATTAGGTTGATGGTAGATTGATCCAGCCTGTAAACTTCACTTAAGAAAAGGTTTGTAGGCATAAAATAAGTCAGAATACTGTCGGCGGAATTACATACATTAAAACATAATTGAACAAGCATTAAAAATCCCAGACTATACTATGATTGCCTTGACATCTTGTTTTAGCAATTTACAGTATATTGGTGTCTACTGTAGGCTATATGCAGTTTCCCTGATTTGCAGTGCAGTTCATTCAGCATACACACTTGGATGTGTGCCTTGAAAGGACTGGAGTGAACAGAACAATGTGTAGAGACATAGACGAGAATGTCGATCGAAGCAAACGTTATTGTTTTATCTGAAGAATCTGCAAACAGTGGGTCCAGGAAGTCAGCACTGATTAAATGGACAGCATGGAAATGTCTACGTCAGCAGCAATGATCGAGTTTTCTTTTTTTAAGGTACGTAATAAAGTTGCGTTACAAGGTAATTTAGAATTTCAGACGCATGCAGACAAGAATGCTTTTATTTGTATTATTTTGCCTGTGGGAAAAAAAAAGATAGAAAGGATTTATTCTAATAATGACCTTACCGGTCTGCCGCTGTTCCATCAAATGTACCACAAGATGGTCTCCCGTTTCATTTCATAGACACTGATATGCCCAGAGCATATCAAGTTCCTGAATCTCCGGGGCTTTTCATCCCAAAAAAAAAAAATTAAAAATGTCATGGACGGATATACTATTCTCTCTCCTCCCTCTAGTTCTCATTCTGGCAGTATTTCTCAAACACTCCCCACCTCTATTGGTGTGCAGCCTTGTATCATGTCTCCATGGGAACAATACATGTGGAGGGGCACACATGAAACATTAAAGGATCTGTTCAATTAGGATTTCACGATAGCACACACAAACACACACACACACACACACACAACATTTGGGCCTAATCCTAATTACATTAATTCTTATCGACAGGGCAGTAATCTGCAGCATAACCAGAAATTGCATGGTCTTCTGCTTATGTAATGACGATAGCCTTGCAGATATGCCTGCCTTCAATAAATGGAGACAATTTGGTTAAATCTAAAACAAATCGTAAATGTTCAGTACATAACATGACAGACCCAACTTGCTGGCCAAGTACTGGCATCGGAACACACTACTACTGCTTGAGTAGTAGAGTTGCCTGACTGTTTGATCTTCACAACAAGACAAGTGACTGATTGTGCCGAGCTCATTCCACATGTTAATGCGCTCTCGGCCATTGCTGCTGGTAGAATATCAGTGAAAAGACTATACACAGTCGTTACCCTTTCAGTAAGCATGCTAGTGAAGGAATGCACAGATTGCACAGACCTAGTGCACACTGTATAGTTTGGTGGTTAATAATCTATTACTGTGTATATATATATATATATTGTAGTATCAAACTCTAACTATATGTCAAATGTAGTTAGAAAAGTCTGGTTTAATACACTAAAATGTTTTATAAAGCACTGGTTTTAAAGGTAAAGTCAGCTATTGCAAGCAAATTGCAAGCTAAATACTTTTTGTCAAATTCACAAAATATCTCCTCACATTTCACTATCTTATTGTTCTCTATACGTGCTGAAAAAAGTATCTTGTATTTCTATACAGCCCTGGCTCCATAAATGGGAACATACCTGTAAACAATGTGGCGAACACTTCTCACAACAACAATGCCCTTGGCTTTGCAATGTGTTTGTGTGTGGGGCGGAGCTTCTGAGTTTGTTTTGATTTGAGCTCAAAGTTAGCAAGCGTTCTTGAGAATGACTGACCCTGTCTTCAACTCGTGAACCAGTTTTACATGAGTAAATGCATTTTAATATTCAACTGGGTCACATACTGTATTTGATAAATGGCAGCCAGAGATAAAGCCCCTGCTATTTTGCCTGGCAATTCTTTCGCCACAGACAGTTAGAATGTGGAAAGATGAGACCCTTGTGGCTTTTCTGAGATACCACAGTGACAATGCAACTCTCAGGGACTGCATTACAATGACCCACTGCATTTACACACAGGGTTACATCTTGAATCATTCAGATACACTTTGCTTCCACATATGGCACAAAAACAACACCTTAGAGATGGCGGTTCTGGTATATTCAAGGATTTTTTTCCGCCATTGGAACTTGTTTTCCCGGAACATGGAAACTGCAACTCAGGTTTTCTATTGGATGAAGCCAGGCTGATATATGGTTCATCCACCAGTGTTTTTAATACTGTAACAAAACCTTTATTTCGGTCGCTCCTAGTTTGCTTAATGTGTGCCGTTCTTTATGTGCAATTGTGGATTACATGAGCACATGCAAAGGCCCATTTATACATTGTTTGCAATCATTTCTCCTGATCTCTTTTAGATTCTGAACCTCAGTGACCTCAGTGATATAGCCTTCATTAATTATAGGTAAATAATGTGCTAACTAATAGAAAGACACAGTTTATTTATTTTGACTGTGATTTCACATTTCTTGTATGTATGAAGGCCAAAATGTAAACATTTATTTGTACCTTTTTTATTTCTAAAATATTATAGTTTTATAGGAGATTTAATAGACTTGGTTTTCAGACGTTTGTAAGTACTCCTTTGTGGGTGTTTTAAGAAGTTATTCTGAGGCTTATATTGTTCATTTCAATATCGGAATTACATGGTACCGACCAAAATTTAGAAATATATCGCGATATACATTTTGTCCATATTGTCCAGGCCTAGGATGAGATTACTGTACCAAAGATATTGGAATAGTAACAAAGATGGACCATTGTAATGCATTTCAATGGAACTCTCACCTAACACTCTTAAGTGGAAGTGTGACGTGTCACGTAAGGGCATTTTGCTGTGGAGGCGACCAGTCAGTTCAAATCTACTAGTCACTAATTTACCCCAAACAGTTTGCTGCAGAATTACAGTTGTGGCCTCAGATTGATCGTAGATCGCGAATTAATGTAATATGTTCAAAATACCAATGAATGCCCCCAGAGAGAAATGATGGCTCCCCGTTGACTTGCATGGAACGCGGGGGTCCTTCTGGTCTGCATAAAGGGTGAAAAGACCCCCCTCCCATTCCAATAATCAAATGTGGAAGTGCCGTCAGTTGACCCCCCTTTTGTCTCCAGTCTCTCTGACTGCACCAACGTAGTTTAAACTTGGAGCCCGTTTCACTTCTACTTCGAGTGATAACTTGTTTGTACTAGCATCTGCTTAAAGGTGATGCAGTATGTTATACTTTTAATAACATAACATAATATTGCGTAAAAAAAACAATGAATTGAAGACAAACTACATACTACTGTATAGAAATATTAGCTGTCAATAACACACGTGTTAGCATTAAAAACAATCCATTTCTCTCTCACAGTTCTGCTTGACTGCTTGCCCATAATATACGCACACGCACACAGGTTTGAACCACAAGAGGCCCCTCCTGTGTGTTTATATACATGCCCAGCATGAGTCTGTGTCTTCATGACAACACTGGAGGTCATGGGCCCTGTCAATCAGACCTCTCCCAGCAACATGTGTGATGTATATGATCACATTAGGACAGCAGCGGAGTTGATTAGATGTTAGGGACTGGTGTTAGATTCTTCTAGCTGTTTGTACGTCTTAACCTGCAGCCTTTGAGTCTTAGGTGTCTGTGCCACCTTAAAGCGGCGTAGTTTAGCTGTGACGTTAGCGTGTCGTAGACAATTGCCGTCAGACGTGCAGCTTCGGGCCTAGTTTAGGTGTGATGTTAGCGTGACGTAGACAATTGCCGTCAGACGGGCAGCTTCGGGCCTAGTTTAGGTGTGATGTTAGCGTGACGTAGACAATTGCCGTGAGTTCATCCAATCACCCGGCTGCTATAAATGGTTTTGAAAGTGCAGTTTCAACGGGCAGCTTCCCAAAAGGCTGTGTGTGGCAAAAAATAACGTAACGTATACAATTTGTTTATATATACTTTGTCTGTGATTAATGAATTATGATAATATGATTGGTCTGTATTAATACTGTTTGTGATTAAATGTTGAATTCATCTCACGACCTCAACCTCAATCCCCCCTTCCCCACCAAGGGGTATTGGGGGGGGGTAAGTGAATGAAACAGTCATTGGAAGATGTTAGATAGGGTGGGGGCAGTGGCTGGGTTCCTCTGTTGGCTCCACGCCATATGATGGTGGAAAAGACCCAGCTGCAACTCAGCGTTGACACACTAGCTCAACTTAATATGAGCGCGTGTGTGTGTGTGTGTGCACGCGCTTATGTATCTTTACTCTTAGTGAGTGAGTGTAAACATGCACACACACACACACACACACACACACACACACACGCATGCACACGCATGCACACGCATACACACACACACACACACACACACACACACAGGCGCTCTTATTGGCTGACATGTAGTGGGCTGATTTAATTGGTCCTCTAGGCTCCATGGTGACAGGTCTGGTCTCTTCTTACGGTCTGCATTCGAGGCTGTGATTGGCCGGCTGGTCAGACTGTTTGTGTGAAACGTTACTTTTAGCTGAGCATATATTTATTTTCATATTTAAATTTTAAAAAAATTTAGCATACTGCACGCACACACGCACACACACATGCACGCACGCACAGACAGAGGCACAAGAGAGAGAGAACAGTCTTTGGTCTCCTGTCACCACAACACTCTGCCACAATTTAGGAGAGGTCGGTTTCCTTGGGAACCGACCACTGCTTTAAGACTCCTAACGGGATGATGTGTGTGTATGTGTGTGTGTGCATGTGCGTGCATGTGTGTGATAAGGCCCCAGGCTGCTTAAAGTATTTTCCAATTAACTTACGTAGACGTGAATGAGATTGAAAGATCAGAGATTCTTATTCCTTACTCATCCTTTTTTTCTATCTCTTTCGATCTATCCATCATTTCTCTCTTTCGCACTCTCTCTTTCACTCTGTATCTTTCTCAGTCTATCTCTCTCTCTCTCGCTCTCTCAGACATTTAATCACGGTGTTATGTGCTATTTTTAGCTTCCTTTGGTGAGTGTTCTCTATGTTTGGATGTGTGTGTGCATGTGTGTGTGCGTGCGTGTGCGTGTGTGTGTGCGGGTACGTGTGTGTGTGTGCGCGCGGGTGCGTGTGTGTGTGTGTGTGTGTGTGTGTGTGTGTGAGAGTATATAATATTCATAGCCACCATTTCCTCTACATAGGTGACAGCCTGTCTTTGTGTGTCTGAACAAGTGTGCTTGTCACATTCACAACACCTGAAGGTTGCCAGGACTCATTTGGACTTTTGAATCATGCATCGTCACGGCCCACTATACACCCCTCCTCACCTGTTCTACTCGCTGGGTTTGTGTTCCCGTGGGTTCTCGTCTGCCAAGTCAGCGTTTTCCTGTCCCTGTCTCTACTACTCTACGTGTTGATTGACAGTCAGGTTTAAAAAAAAAAATACGTTGATCAAATAACTTGAGCGGACTTCCAACAGTACTCTGAGGTACCCCCTAGGGGTCCCGGACCCCCTGCTAAAAAAAACTCTGGTAGTAGACTATATACAGTAGGTTGAGTCAAAACCATGGAAGAAAAACAGAACAGATTAAAGAGCATGCCTTCCAGCTCCGTCACACACACACACACACGCACACACGCACACACACACACACATCTAATCGTTAGTCCATGCAGGCTGCCAGATATCTCCTCTATTTCAGTAATCGGCTAAAACGCCTCTAACCAGCGAGCTGCAGTTCCAGTAAGGGCATCACCGGATGAGGCATGTAAACACATAATGCTCTCTGAACCTCAGCCACTCATGGCTCATATGCTGCTGTCCTGGTGGACCTTAATATCTTAATGTGTTTCTGCATTATGATTGACCCTCCTCATCGCTATGATTGTGTGTGTGTGTGTGTGTGTGGGGGGGGTTACAGTACCTCTAGCTGAATGTGGTAAAATTATTACTTGTTGTGTGCTTCTGCGTGTGTGTGCGTCTGTGTGTGTGTGTGAGTGTGTGGGTGTGGTTGTTAAAATGTGCTTGAGTGGAACCATGTGTGAAGAGAAGATAGTAGATGGTGTGTGCGTGTGTGTGCGTGTGTGTGTGTGTGTCCTGTACACAGTTTGCACTGTATGTGTGTGTGTGTGTTGTGTCTATCCATCTTCCGACATTACCCTGACCATGTCTATTTGTGGGTGCTTGGTCTTTGTTAGCTTCTCACATCTCTGGTGGGAAGCTGGTGTGTGTTAATGCCCATCCCCCGAGGATTGACTCTGGGGCAGAGTGAGTGTGTGTGTGTGTGTGCTTGAGTTTCTGCTGGCTCGTGGCTTAAAGTAATTACCTCTCTACTCTGTCCACTATTGTGTATCAGTAACCCCTCTACTCTGGGATACATCTACTGTTGAAAATGCTCTCAAATGTGACAACTACACATTCAGGTTCAAATCCTTACTTTTACATTTTAGCCCGGAGATGCCTGACTGACCAACGTGAGCTATAAGAAGTTTTTATTAGCAGATGAATGAACTGTGTAGTCATACAGTTAATTAATCTGCTAATAAACACTTATTATTTATCAGAGCAGGCTATTGATACAGTATAAAAGATATAAAACTAGACTAACTGGATAGAG
>JAODUH010033772.1:0-21999 GCA_027564835.1 Typhlichthys subterraneus
ATAATTGTGATAAATAATCGCGATCTCATTATTGATCAAAATAATCGGGATTAGCATTTTGGCCATAATCGTGCAGCTCTTATAATGTACAAAGTAAAGGAAAAGGACTGTAAAACCAAAAAAATATATATATGACAGGTGCTATCTGCATTCACAAGATCAAAGGTCAAATAAAAACTAAAAAAGAGAATCATAGTTTGAGGCTACTTTTACATAATTGCTGCAGTATATCAAATGACCAATAGAGGGCAGCAGGCCCATAGTATTCTCTCGCTGTGATTTTCCTTTAGAATAAACTTTTTCTCATTTTACGTTTAACATTTCTAATCATACAACAAGGACTATACAGTAGCCCAGATACATATACTACTTACTACATATCTTATATCTGGCTGTTTTGTGTAATATGACCAATAGTCATTCAAGTGTCTGGCTGTAGGATATTAAAGCAACAGCTCTTCCACAAATCCCTTGAGCAACTCTTAACCCTAGAGTATCCTAAAGTGCACAAACGATCCAGTAGAACAACCGCCAACAACCGCAGTGTCAGCGCTAAGAGAAAAGACTGCTGACATAGGTTTAGTAGCCTGGTGATAGCATTTAAAGGGAAAGACCTGTGCAATTACATATTTTTCTCATTGTCAGGGTAGCCTACGATAAGAGGGAAATAAAAACGTACACCAATTATTTATACTATTGTTATAATTTGAAAAGTGAAAAGCATGTTTGTTTGTTTTTAACTAATGAACGAGATGTTTGTATGAAGCTCTAACAGGTATGACCTGAAAGGTACAGTATGTACAACAATAAAGTGGTTGTGTGTGTGTGAGTGTGTGTGTGTCATCATGCATGTGTGCCAAAAATGTGCTGTCAGTAAAGTACACCAGTGTTGTCGGGGGGAAGGAAAGGGGGGTCTACTGAGGCAACAGAAGGGCAAACGAGAGCCACTTCCATTTGAGATAAGAAGAAAAATAAAATAATAATAATAATAATACCAATAATAATAATAAATTGATTACAATGAAATCTTTGAATCAAATCATGATTCAAACAAAATAGTTGCCCTGGTTACAGTCATAGCGCAGCAGTACTGCAGCTTCTTTATACAAGTGTCACTTGGAGTTGTATGACATGGTTGAAATATTACAAATATCATTCAATACCTCTAAGATGTAGACTTGACATTTTCCTTAAAATTACCACTGTCCTTTTGTGCTGGTATTAATTTTTAAGATTTGTCAACTGGCTAAAATCTAGAATCTGTGTGTGTGTGTGTGTGATTTTGCCTTCATACAAGAAGCAGCTATATTAGCGTATTCAAAGAACAGTGAAAGATAAAGCGTCAATGTGTTCTGATAATACTACTGCTAACATTAAAAGAAACACTATACAGATTTGCCAATGCTAAAAAAAAAATTAAGTAATTCAAAAGTGTTGTGTACGTCGTCCTAATTTACATACATTAGATTTACGTTAAGTCTTCATGGTACCAACAAGTGTCTGCTTTAAGTCCGCGGGCACGGCAGAACTTTTGGGGGTCGGGAGAGTCGGGGTGTTTTGGTCATTCACACACTGTCCGCGGGCAGGTCAGGGATGCTACTCTTGGCTCGGGTGAAGAATGCCATCTTCTCCCTGAGTGGAGAAAAGACATGAGCAGGGATCTGTTGCACACTAGTTTGATATAGTCATAATTAATAATGCATTCATTATTACATAATACCATTTCAAACGTAACAATATAACTAATTTAATAGAATATAATCTAACTGAATGCAATCTAATCCAGTCTGATTGAGCCAGATTAGATCTTTACCTGAAGGTCTGGACTTCCGGAACCTCCTTGTGGTTTTGCCCTCTGATCTTGTGCACATCTTTCGCCGCCGCTTTCATCATCTTCTCCACCCGCTGCTCCTGCAGCTGCTCCTCGTGCGTCTGACAAGAGGAGGAGGAGGAGGAAGGGAGAAGAAGAGGAGTGGAGAAAACGTCAGACAAAACGCAAGGCAAGCGGGCTCCGCCCACCACACAGTGCTCCTCCCACCCACCTGCTTCTCGGCCTGCCTGAGAAGGAGGCGAAACCTCTCGTCCTCTTGCACCCAGGCGGGCAGCTCCTTCTGGCCCCGCTGTCTGGCCCCCTCCAACTGTTCCTTCAGCTCCCGCAGGACCCTGAGGTCCTGGGCCAGACGGGCCTGCCTGGTTCTGGACACCTGCAGGTCCAGCTCCAGGTCCAGAGACGTCCTCAGTAGACCGTCCAGACC
The DNA here is from genome assembly GCA_027564835.1 of Typhlichthys subterraneus. NCBI lineage: Eukaryota > Metazoa > Chordata > Actinopteri > Percopsiformes > Amblyopsidae > Typhlichthys > Typhlichthys subterraneus. The sequence goes on from JAODUH010033772.1 coordinate 2,256, forward strand.
TCTTCCCTGGGCCTGGGGCTGAAGGCACGTATAAGAAGCAGGAAGGGGGTGACAATGAACACAAGGCTAGCTATGGAGGCTCAGCAGGGACAATAAGAGCGACGGTGGTGCCCGTCTCTAGATTAATAGTGGCTTGACGAATGGCAGCGCGCATTAAACATTCAGAAGGCCATGAAATATTCAGTCACTCTCACTGAAGAGAACAACTGGCTCGAGTTTCTCTTCTACTATGTTATTTCTCTCTCTCTTCTTCTACTATGTTATTTATCTCTCTCTCTGTTTCTACTATGTTGGGTGTTTCTCAATGTGAAGGAAGGATCCTTGACGGCTGTATTTCAAGGATGCCACGTCATCAAATCTCGACAAAGTACCGTTCCAATGTCTAGGATGGTTTAGAATTCTACCAAGGACTCAGTCCTTCGATCAGAGGATTTTGAAGGATGCATGTGTGCGTCCTTCGCGTACTAAAAATACCCACAATCCTGTGCGAACGTCAGAAGAGGAGAGATTTAAAAATGGCGCAAAACCAAACTAACAACAATACAGCACGATCCATTGTTTTTTCAACTGTTTTCAACGCACGGTTTAATTAAGCATAATGATTTTGAAGGCGTTTTTAATGACGTCATCTTGCACACTAGCTAGGCCGTTCCATTACGTGTTCTTCGAAAGTCTTTCCTAGCCTCGGAAGGACCCGACTAGGAAGGCACTTGGAAGGAGCCGTCTTACCAAGGAAGCATCCTTGACATTGAGAAACACCCCATCATTTCTCTCTCTCTCTCTTCTTCTACTATGTTATTTAGCTCTGCCTCTCTTATTCTGCTGTTATTTATCTCTCTCTCTCTTCTTCTATGTTATTTATCTCTCTCTTTTTCTACTATGTTATTTCTCTCTCTCTCTTCTTCTACTATGTTATTTAGCTCTGCCTCTCTTCTTCTACTGTTATTTATCTATATCTTCTACTGTTATTTCTCTCTCTCTCTTCTTCTACTATGTTATTTAGCTCTGCCTCTCTTCTTCTACTGTTATTTATCTATCTATCTCTCTCTTCTTCTACTATGTTATTTATCTCTCTCTCTCTCTCTTCCACATTTTCCTTCCCACTTGTCCCAACCGCTCCGTTATGTTTGCAGCGAAAGTTGATTTAACACTTGACCACAGACAGACAGCAAAAAGACTGAAAGACACGGAGGAAAATAACTTTTCTTACTCGAGTTGAAGCAATAGTTGCAAAGTGTATGTGTGTGTGTTTGTGCGTGCGCGTTCGTTTACCTTCTTCATTCTCATGCTGCGTCTCTCTGAGGCATTCCGGACAAACGGAGACTTCTTCGAGAGAGTTGAGCTGTCACTGTCACTGCGATTAATCTGGAAACAATAGCCAGGCATTATGCTGACATAATATTACAGGAGATAAATACACTACACACATAACTACAAATAGAAGATAAATGTGTGTGTACAGAATGTAATGAATGTGTATATGGAATATAGAATTGTGTGTGTGTGTGTGTGTGTGTGTGTATGTATTAGGGGTGGGGGAATAAATCAATAGTATCGCGATATTTCCCATAGCAATACCGTATCGATACATGGACGCCAAGTATCGCAATTTCATTATACAGATTGCACATGAGAATTTAACTTGGTGTATACAATGTTTACGACATGTTCATGTCAGTTAGTAGGTTTGACAAATAAAATTTTGCAGCAATACCATTTTTTGTAAGATGAACAAACCAATGTTGACAAAGTTTTCCTTTGGGAACATAATTAGAAGCTGGAAAAAGTACTAAATTGAAAAATATCGCAGAATATTTTTGTATCGTGGCATAAGTATCATGATAATATAATATCGTGGGGCCTCTGGCGATTTCCACCCTTAGTATGTATATTACATATATACACACCTTGCAGATGTACTGGCTCTGAGGTCCAGGGGAGAAGGTTTTAGAGCGAATGATGGTGTTTCCCCGGATGAAGGGGTTTTGATGAGGAATGTCTGGACGGCGTTCCTTTGGACGGACCACAGAGCCACGATGGACAAGAGACCTCCCCATACTGGTCTCCTTGTTGACCTAGAAACAGGGCACATTGATAAATGGATTAGCAGACAGATTATAAATTGAAGATGAGTATATGATATTGCACATAGTCGACATACTATAATAAACTCTGCCAGTGAGGTGCTAAACTTGGTGTCAAGTGTTTATTGAATGTCCACACTGATTTCCAATATTTCTTAAAAGCATATTTTATATTCATATTTTTTCACGGTTTCTATTGATACAATGCATACTTGTTCGCAATATTTGTCTATTCTGTCCTAGTATTTTAAAACAAATAACCAACATTTCTATATATCCTTCTCTAAGCTAGAACAGTGATTTTATGCAGTAATATCTTTACTGCAGCGTAATGGCAAGTGTATCTAATTCTCTATGTCCCACATGGGTAGTCAGTGTGTGTGTGTGCTTACCAGTTAAACAGTACATACATATTATGTAAGGCTCGTCTAAAGGGGGTGTATCTGCAGAGCAAAGCTTGCATTGAGCATGCTCACTGTGACAGACAGGTTAAACAGCCAATGTGGCTTACCATTTCTGTAACGTCCCCTGCTGGTGGATGTGATGTCACACACTCGTCTGCTTCCCATTGGCTGTTGTTGGGATAGAACAACTCCTCTTCCTCTACTGCGCCTCCTTCCCCCTCTACAAAGTTCCCTTCCTCCTCGCATAGAGAATCTCCCCCTCGCCTGAGAGAGAGAAAGAGAGAGAGAGAGAGACAGAGAGAGAGAGAGAGAGAGAGAGAGAGAGATACAGAGAGAGAGAGAGAGAGAGAGAGAGAGAGAGAGAGACAGCGAGAGAGAGAGAGAGAGAGAGAGAGACAGAGAGAGACAGCGAGAGAGAGAGAGAGAGAGAGAGAGAGACATGACACCTGTGAGCAGTGTGTGAGAGAGAGAAAGACCCCTAGGTACCAGTTAATTCCCATGCGACAATAGCAGTGTGTGTGCGCGTGCGTGCGTGCATGTGTGTGTGCGTGCGTGCATGTGTGTGTGCGTGCGCGCGCGTGTGTGTGTGTGCAGTCTATGAGCCATGGGGGAGGAGAGCAGAAGAGAGGAGGGAGAGAAAAGACAAGTGGGAGGGTGAGGGAAGAAAGAAGGAGGAGAAAAGAGGTGACCCACCATTGGTCCTGGTCGGCGGCGTCAGGAATGCGTTCACGCACGGGCTCACATGTCTGGGAAACAGGAAATAGCGTCAGCACCAGCCTCACAGCAGTCTTCTGACAAAACAACTTTGTTATACTTGGTTATATTTACCGCCTTTAATCCCAGCTACAGAAAGTAACACATCGTAACTAGGGTTGGGTACCCAAACCCTATATGATCGCTATCTACCGGACCGAATTAAAACGCAACTTTTGGTGCCTCATTTCGGTCTACCTACAGATGACGCACGTAGTTGTCCATTCTATTTAGTGCCAGAGGAAGATGTCGTTGCTCGACATTCACACATTGAATACAATAAATTAAAATTACGCATAGCAAATCTGTTTGCATAGGCCAACTATTGATCATCTGAAGGCTAAGTTCATCTCAAAAGACAAAGTTACATGGCATATTGTTTCCAATAAGTCCTGTTAAATGGACATGCCTTGTAAAAGTGTAAACATGACAAATGCCAACGCTGATGGCTAAGGGACCGTCAATAAATTGCTATGATGAATGACGAGCGCTGGCGGCTGAGGAACAGTCAACAAATTACTTTGAATCATAATAATTTGAATAATAATGAACAGCAATGAGCAAATTACTAAGAACCGGTTCAGGCACTGTTTGGGAACTGGAAACGTTTAAAATATTGATTTGGAACCGGAATCGCAAAAAAACAAAACAATACCCATCGTAGCCATAAAAATGCACAACTTCCCCTATATTTAGCCTTCATTTGACCCTATCGGTTAGATACTGTTTGTGGAGTTAAAGTTATAGTAAGCGATTGTAAACTAATACACTTTGTCAAATTCACCAAATATGTTCTCGCAGTCTGCTATGTTACTGTTCTGTGTTTGGGCTGAAAAATAATGCGGTACTTCTACACAGCCCTGGTGTTTTCAATGTGTGGGGTGGGGCTTCAGAGGGAGCACCCTATGGCATTGAAGGGAGAACTGTTTTTGTTTTGAATTTAGTTTGAAGTTAGCAAGCGTTTGAGAATGACTAACTTTACTTTTAACCTATATCCAGTTCACTCCGCATTTACTCAGTTTAGAAAAAATAGCAACAGTGCATCATGGAAGCTTCTGAGCCCTGCCAATGTTTTATAACATATTTAAGTACTGTAGCTATGGGGCAAAAAAGGCATCACAGAAGGCTTAAATAAGCATTTATTAACCAAATAAACATGTTGAATATTAATGTGATTATATTTAACATTATGCATGAAAACATTCACAGTGGTTAAATATGGTTTTGTAATGAGGGGAAGTCATCCTTACACTGGGACGTCAAACGCTTAATTGCCTGCAGTCTGTATGTAAAGGAATAGTCATTTAGGTGACAAAATATAATGCAGTAAGGCTATCAGGCATTCTGTATTGCCTTATTAGTTTATTTATAAATTATCATGTACATCAACATTTTTCTTTTAATATGATCCTTGCTGAATTAAAACCCCAGATATGCCTTACTCTTCTGTCCTCTTTTGTGTCTTTTGTTTGGTGAAGTAACCTTGCCCAAACACTTATTCACGTCAAGACAATGTTGCCCTTATTCACATTATCGTGCACATAAGTGTTTGATGATACCTGATTAAACTATGCAATAACTCATTAACATTGGTTTTGGGTGTATAATTTGCCTCAATTATCTAATTGAGTCCAGATAGGACTGGCCCAGAATCCTCGGGTAGTCAGGTATTCATTTGATAAGTAGGAATTAGATTTTCAATTTTGGGATTTGAATATTCTTTTATTTTGAACGTATGTATGTGCATTTGCTCTGTGACAAGTAGTTTCTTGGTAAAAGAGAAATTCCACATGTTTGGAGTGCCATTCGCTGCATTAGCCTAATTAACACATTTAGTTTCCACAAGCTTGGCCTAGCTGTAAGCAGAGAGACAGGCTTCTCTTTCAACTGTCATTGGCTAATGCAGGTTATGCAAAGCTCCTATTGGCTCAATGGTTGGTTCAGTCGAATCCTTGCAAGATGGAGAGGCTATTTGAAAGCTAGGCTAGTGTCAAACTAGTTCTGGTATGACAGAATGGAAAGGAAAATGACGTCTGCCAGCTTATATGAAACGAATGCAACAAAGAAAGCCCATAGGGAAATTCCTGTCTTGTCACGTGCTAAGTCTTGGTTAATAATGCAAATCAAATATTTATACCAGGATTGTCAAAGAGAGACAGTCTGTGCATTTACAGGACATTGTTGTAAAGGTCCATAATTCCAAAGCACTCTGGAATATACAAGACGGCTGAGTCTACGGTTAGACGGGTAGTTACATTTTTGGAGAGGTACGTGTCAGGCTATGGCGTATGTTACGTCCTATCTGTAGATTACGGCTTTGTGCTTCGACGCAGAAGCATCAATTCATTGGCCTTAAGAAGGGACAAGCCAGTTAGAGGAATAAAGGAAATTATTACCGGTAGTTTTACCTTACATTATGGCTTTTATGACTATGTTGTTTGTAATATCGTTTGTGTTGTTTTTGTTCTGTTTATTTTCACCATATATTTCTTTATTAAGCGCATTACGTGGCTTTTAACATGAATTTGAACATGTAATATCTTGTTTCTTATTCCTTTTTTACTGTTTTTATATGAAGCACCTACGAGCATGCAATATCTTAATAGAAAAGCATGTTGAGCTGTGTGCATTATTATTATCCGTACCCTGTCAGACTCGCTGTCTCCTTCTCTGCTGCTGAGCTGCGTCAGGTCAGTGTATCTCAGCAGGTTGTAACACTTGGTGAGTCTCTCCTCCGAGCAGGTGACATCCGCCAGGCTGACCTGAGCCCCTGCCTGGAGGGGCGAGAGGAGTTCATAGAGTGCAGCGCGAAGGTAAATCAACAAAGATCTTAGTCGCCAGGGTTTTTTGCATGCTGTGAAATAATAGTAACAAGGAGGATTTGCATAACATTTTACGTCCGTGGCAATATTTGCACACAGGTTCATGCAAATGGCCCGACATCCTTGTCTCGCAGAAAAAAAAACAACAAGTGTGAACAAACAGTTGTGAAAAAGTTTTGTTTGTTTTACTCACTAGACATTTCTCCCGGCCAGACCTGCTGGTGCGACAGACGTCAAGCCTGAGGGTTTTCTGGCGCAGTGCGTTGTGGGACATCTGCAGGCCAAACACCTCATTGACGTTCACGGTGTCTTGCGGCAGGAAACCGCATGTCCGGAACAGGCAGCGTTCGGCCTCTGAGCAAGGCAGTACGACCATGCGCAGGTATCTAGTGGAAGAATAGACATTTTAAGAGGGCCGTTGTCCAAAACATGTATATTACAGTCTTCTCTCTCTCACACACACAAAAGCATGCATCTCAAATACACACAAGCAAGATTAACCCAACACACACACGCCCATCTGCATAGAGCCGCATGTTTGAACACTACTGCCCAACCATTATAAACTAAACAAACGTCACACACAAATACACACACACACACACACACGTTTAGAGAGCTACTCATCAAGGCACACAAGCAGGGACTCCAAGTCACGTGTATGTACACACACACACGCAGACAGAGAACCCTACCAGCACATGAGCATTAGTTAAATAAACACCAGGTAAGCCCAATAGCCCAAGCCAAAGTACATTTGGTGACGTTCCTGACAGGTGAACTCATGCTCCACAGCGGCTGCAGCGGCCCCTACATACATTTTCTGCTCGGCCGGCACGCACAGCGTGCTGCAGTTGTAGAGGTGCGTGGCAGCGATGGAGAAGCGTTGCTCTCGCTGCTCGTAGCGGAGGCCCAGGCACACCTGGGAGCAGCTGGGCGACAAATGCTCCTCATAGGACGGGGGAGGGAGCTCCGCAGAGACGCCCAACCTGGACAACACACAGATAGAAAGTCAAACAAAAGGTATTTTAACCCAAATGGGTGGGTTAGACATTGTTGTCTTTAAAATATCGCCAAAATCACACTGTTTATCCTATACAAAATCTGTAAACACGGAGACGTTTGTCAAATGTTCAAATTAACGACCCTCCTTGAATTAACCAAGATGGCTGCTCGCATCCATCGGTAAACATTGTGATTTTTGTTTTTTGGATATAAAGTGACACACAATGGCCCTCATTTATGAAACATGCGTACGACAGGAATCTGTGTGTACGATAATTTCCACTCAAAGGTCGGCATTTATCAATCTGGACCGATTTGGACGTGATCGGTGGCAACGATCAAATCTCACGTCGTCTCAACTCGCGTACGCAAGTTTTCGAGTCATTTTACTTGCGGTGCTGCATAGTGGAGGTGATGGAGAATTATCTGTGAGTTGTTTTTAGACCATATAGTCTGCTTCTGACAAGCTTTTAAGCATAGCGATACATTCTTTTAAATATTTGATGGCAAAATATTATATATATATATAATATATATATTTCTTTAGACCAGTGTAGGAAGCCTATAGCCTACATGCCAGAGAAACCAATATCATTTTGGCATGTTCTGCATATATAGCGCGGGTTAGCAGCGTGTTATTATTTGATGATCTGACGCTGACAATCTAGTCGATTGCCAGACAGCAGTAGCCAATATGCATGATCAGCGCAGCCACGGCCTCCACCATTCATTGCTTCTAAAATGTAGGCTAAAGTGTCGTGTTAGTTTGGCAAAACTGAAACTTAAGTAGGCCTAGGCTACAGCGTTATTCGTGCAATAGACTTTACAGGTTCAAATTTGTTAAAGGGTAAGCACCACTTTACAATAAAGCAAAAAATAAATAATAATAAATAAATATCTAAACATCTCATATTTATTAGGAAAATGACCTTTGAGTTGTTTTCAGACCAGACTTATCCGACAGGCATTTAAGTATCCAATGCATCCACATATTCATTAAATATCAACCGTGTCGGGCTGTTAAATATACCGTAGGCTATAGATTATGGCAAAACAGTATATTTTGTAAAGTCAGTCTATATCAGTGGAGGGAACTGTAGAATAGAGCCATCCTCATGTGCATGACAGAGAAAGGTGCTTTGGCCTGCGGGGTTCTGCACGTGGTGCTATTTGATCATCCAATGCAGACAATACCCACAGAGCTCTATAGATGTAGTGGTCAGTGCAGCCCCGACGTCGGCACTCCGCTATAAGGAGTCACACCTCATTCGTTGCTTCTAAAATGTAGTAGCCTTAATATTTTTTAAAGGCTGAACCCCGTAATATCTGTGATTTATCTGAAACCATTAAAATGGACAAATAAATAGTCCAAAACTTTCTAGGCTATATAAATAGGCTATGATAAATCTGCTATATGCTATAGTAGCCTAGTATATTAAGGCTACCATTAACCGGCCAGGACAAAGGTTGCGTTAGTCTAGCTGTTTGCATACCTCTTCTTCGAGTTGGTCAGAGAAGTCTCTTTTGAACGTATTACAACTGTCCATGTCGTAAACTCTAGGGGTGAGGCCTCTAAATCCAGCATATGTAAGGGCGTGGTATTTAAATGACGCCGGTTTTCCACCGCCACATTTATCAACGTGTGATCATTCTTACGCTTGTTTGGCGAGATACGAGAGATCGTAAGATTAATTCTGCGCTCGGCTCTGCTGGTTTCAATGTAAAGATTGACAAATGAGGCAATGGTTAGCATGTACAGTATGCATCTATCCCTCCATCCATCCATCATACCTGCGTTCTGAAGGCTCGTACACACCGCTGTCCCCGGCCACTGATTCGTCGGACACAGCTGAGGTCACGCCCATCTTCTTAGGCCCCGCCCCCTGCAGCTCAGGAGCTGGGAGAACATATGAAGCGGAAGAAATTAAAGATGGAAAGAACAAGTGCATTCGTGACATTATTCAATATTATTTAATAGTATTTAATATAATTAAATCAATGTTATTTCATCAAATAAACTACATAACAGAAACACACAAACACCACATATTGGTCACTATTAGCAAAATAAAACACAATTTGTTCAACTTGAGTCAAATGTGTCAAACAACTTTCTTTAGAAAAATATTATATTAAATATACTATATTAAAAAACAAAAAGAGTGATTAGAGGAGGGACTAAAGTGTATATAAAGCAAATTGGTGCTATATTCCTTAAATATTAATGATTAACAATAACTAGTTATAAAATATCAAGCGCTAACACTCCTGCTTGAGTAGGGCAGAAGGACTTTAACGGATACCAGACACCTTTTCAACCTTTCACCCCTTGTTGCTGTGGAAACGGGGCTCAGTTTCAGTTTATGCTGCTATTCAATCCAATTAACTACACATCTAGTCAATGAACGTTAACTGCAGCTAGGTCAGTGCAATTCACATCAGTCAGTTCAAGTCTAGTTCAATATGAATACTGGCATGATGAATATTGAATATGTATGTGTTTACATACTGTATGTATTTGTGCCGATGCAAGCATCATCACACACACACACATGGACATACAATGCGTGCACATCCGCCACTACAGGCATACACACTGAAAGTGACCTTGTTACGTTGTTTTCCTGTGTGTGTGTGTGTGTGTGTGTTGTGTGACAGACAGTGCAGTGTTACATCAGCAGTGTCTTTTCTGTATGCTTGTGTGTCCTGCTCTCTCTCCCTGGTCCTGTGTGACTCATGTTTTGAAGGGGGGGACATTAAGACGATTAAAATGTGTCTATTACATGATTATTGCTTTACCCAGAATCCTTAGTGCCCTCCGTACTCTTTTGTTTGCACAATCGTTACACAACGCTGGTTTTACAGCCTCTGGCTATGTGAATGGAGTCACGTTTATGTGCTAAACTACTCGGATGGGACAAACAGGCGCATACACACTTACAACACATGCCAACATACTACATGACCAAGGAGGGACTGACGTTGTCCCTTTCAGAAGCTATAACAAGAGTGAAGGTGTGAGATAGGTTGGCCGTGTATTTGACTTGAAAAATGGAAGCTCTGGAAGTGTAACTAAGCCCCACCCAGCTTTTGAGTGACAGCTGAGCCCTGACAGTGTTCAACGTTCTGAACTTTCAATTAACTTTTTTACTGAATGACATGTTTCCTCAAAAACGTTCTTGAACTACTTTCAAAGACGTTTGCTGCGTTTAATGGGTGTGGCTTATTAGTGATTATAGTCACCATCACTATATAGTGCAAATACCAAATGTCGCTCTAATTGCCATGTTATTTCACCTTAAATGTCTCATTCTGGTATGAAAAGCATGACAATCAAAATATGTTGACAACCATTGTGAACAGGTTTAGTGTGCTATGCACTGACAGAGGTAGTTCTACCATAGTCTTGTGCATCTGTACAGCTGAAACACATTCTACAGCAGTAAAACACAACGATCCCTTTGTTGTTGGAAGCCATGTGAATGTCGTTCAACCCACATGCCAACTCTCCGTTTTGTAGCTTGGCGTCAGTCCACTGCCGCTCCCGTTCATTGAACATAAAGTAGACGTTACCATCCTGAACGCAGGTCCCACCCGGGGCGCGAACCCCGCTCCCACGGATTACAGAGCCTTAGCGAGGGAGGTTAAGGCCCAAGGGCTATGGCATCCATAACTAGAGCGTTCACGGCAAATTCCATGACACCTGAAGTGGGAAACCTGCAGGTGTGTCTAGGTGAGCAGGTGGACATGTAGGTCCCCAGGACCAGGGTTGAGCTCCCCCGGAGTGAAGACAGCCCCTACCTTTCATCCCCTGGTCCAGCATGGCCTCAGCCTCCATCTTGGCCTGCCCGGCGTCCCCCCCGGGGCTCTCCTGTGCGTCCAGGCCCAGCTCCACCAGCCTGCCCCTGAGCTCCAGGTCCAGGCCGGCTGGGGTCGGGGCGAAGGCGTCCCCAGACAGGAAGTGGGAGTCGCTGACCAGCGGGGAGCAGGGCGGCGACAACGACGACAGAGAGGAGCGCGGCGACAGGGAGCTCATGGAGCGCGGCGTCTCCGGTTGAGCCCGCGCCGCTTGGGTCGACCCCTGGGACGTCTCCCCGGCGACGCCTCCCGCTCCTTCGCTCTCCGCCGCAGGCGGGTCGGAACCGTTCGCCGCAGTGACCACCTCGTGCTCGTGGATGGTGGTGATGGAGCTGGAGGGCCGGTAGGGCCCCCCAGGACCCCCCGTCTCCTGCAGGAGACCCTCCAGCTTGTTCTGGAAGTCCGGGTCGGACAGCTCCGGCTGCTCCAGGTAGATGTCGTTGAAGCTGAGCGAGGAGGTGGAGCCCAGGCTGGAGGTGGCCAGGGACCCCCGGCTGGAGCCCAGGGACCCCCGGCTGGAGCCCGACGAGCAGGATAGGGTGCTGGCTGACAGGCTGGAGGGGTCGGGGGAAAAGGTCAGCGCTTATGGGTTGTGGCTTGTACAACTACTGAAGTGCACATCTAGTTGTGGCTAAGTGGCGGCCACTCTGGCCACAAGACGTAACTGCACTGTGCATAATTTGCATCTATTTTCTGTACACGTTCTGCATTTGTTTATTTATTTATGCGTTACCCCCATTGTGGTTACACAATTCACCTTGGGCATTGCTTTATTCACAGTAGCGTGTCATCGCAGTCAAACGTCATTTAAAAGTGTGCGCTTGTGTGCGTGTGTGTGCGTGAGGAGCACCTTTTGAGCTGCGTGTGCAGCGAGGTGGCCAGTCGTACCAGCTCCTCCAGCTCTCTGACCAGCTGGTTCCTCTTGCAGTGCAGCCGCAGCCTGAGAGCACCAAACACAGCGTTAGCACCAGTGTTAGCTGCACCCGGAACACAAGTTAATACAGTCAAGTAGCCATAATGACATACTAGGGCTCAATCTGCCTCTTGAGCTACATGGGGAATGGAACCCCTAACCCTGGTAGCGTTAGCTCCAGTCTGTACACAGCATTGCGGAACATTTGACCATAGTAACAAGGCATGTCAGCTGTAGATATCACCCCATTTCAAGCTAATATTATACCTTTTATAAACAACATCAATACCAACATAGCATATGTTCCCTTTTGTATTTACATAGTAAGGCCTTGGTAAGGCCAAACATAATACATAGTTGGTAAAACAGGGATGGTATAATAGGCACAGGGCACACTGACAAGCAGCACATCCTAGCACAATGCATGGCGAGCAGTGCAGAGCTTCCTTCCCTGTTAAAGACAGAGGTATCATGTATTTGTGGACGTATTGTTTGAGTGGAATAGGCCTATTAAAGCCAAGATAATACGATCCATGGTTTCAGTGGAAACAGGCCAATGCAGGGAAAGCTTTGATCGCATTACAAACTGCTGCTGCACTTGTATTTCACGAGGGTCTCTGAAGCCTGGGACTGTATGTGTGTGTGTGTGTGTTTTACTATAGAATGTTTCTATGTTACATATTTTACACTTACCTTTATAATATAATTTTTTCATATACATACTCACATTATATTACATTCCATATATTTTGTGTAGGTGTGCGTTATTAAGCATTTACATAAGGGAATGTCCATTATGTGTGAGTATTATGGTCTTTTAATGGTAAATGTATGTTTATGAAACTACGTGTGTCTATAATATGGGCACTGTACCAGTGTGTGTGTGTGTGTGTTCGCTGGAGGCTCGTCTGTGCCTGGGCTGCATGGCCCCACTGCGTATCGTGTTTCAAGATGAAAAGAAAAAAAAGAGTCTAACCTGAACAACTGGACAACTGTTAGAGAGGATGGATGTGTGTGTGGAAGGGACAAGCAGATAGGAGAACACTGAGATGGCCGTGAAAGGCAAAGGAGGAGACATGAATAACAGAGCAGAAAGATAAAGCAAGCGAGAGAGAGACATGCTTAGTAGTGACAGAGACTTAATTGGTATTGTCACCGGGGAAACCTTGCACTGGCGGCTATTGTGTAGGTGCCCACTAAACCGATAAGAGCGGCGGTTGAGAGGAGCGTTTGTCGTACCTCTAAAAAGGTCAGGCAGGTCGTCGTGACGACAAGAGCAAGGCATAATGACTTTGCTAGAGACCCAGAGACACTTAGACGCATCTTAGAAAGACCTTTCGCCAGCGTTTACAACAGACAACACCCAGAGAAATCTGATATGTCTGTTCACCGCCGATGTCTGTCGCTGCTGATTTATTTCTTCAAAGCTCCGGAGCATTTGTAAAGCTCATAAAGAACATATTTAGTGGAAAATGTAATAAAAAAAAATAATGAAAATACATTTAAATTAATAGTTGCCTCAAAAATGCCTCACCGCAATAGATTAAACTACAATAGGCATAATTTATGCACCTACAAAAGGTTTGCTGCCACATACACATACGTGTATACATGTACATAACAAACACGTATATCATAGCAAACCTTTTAATTGTAATTAATAATGTATTTAAACAAAATATACATATACACGATATATGTAACAGCGTTCAGGAACATACTGTGTAGTTGCGCTATGCGACCAGAGGGGCCGCCAAAGTGCCACTATATTCCATGCAGTGTTTCTCATTAAACATACAGTATATCCCAGCCTATGAATGCCCCACCACACACACACGCACACACAGACACACGGACAGGGACGCAGACAGACCTCTCAGTCAGGGCTTTGCTCTGGTTGTGGCGTGCGGCCTGCAGGTCTCTCTCCAGGCACTCCTTCTGGCTCTCCAACTGCTGGTGGTCGGCGGGCTCCAGCCGACGACGGGGCCGGGCATACTGCAGCTCCTTCAGGAGCTCCTCCTTCTCGTTGATCAGGATGAGGCGGTCGCGCTCCGGGTCCAGCAGGCCCGGCCACGCCTCGCTGTCCAGCTTGGCAATCTGGACCTCAATACTGGCGATCCTGGGGAGAAGAGTTTGTCGTCACGCCATAGGTTCAGACAGACCTTTAAAAGCTTCATGGAGAAAGACTGTGGATCATTTATGAACTCAAATCAAAACAAAAACAATGCCATAGGGCGCTCCCTCACAAGCGCCGCCCCACACACGTTGGAAACGCATTGCAAAGGCTAGGATATTGTTATTGTGTGTGGTCTGCGCCACTTGGATTGTGTTCCTATTTACGGAGACAGGGCTGTTTAGAAGTACTTGATTGTATTTTCAGTATGCACAGAGAATGGTAAGACAGCGTACCACAATGAGATATTTGGGGAACTAGCTTATAATTGCTTACTATATCTTTAAGTAGGCCTGTCATGATAATTACAACATGACTTATCGTGTATAAATGGACATGATCATAAGACTTTAGAAAGTCAGCCATGTTGTGATGCTTCCGTGCTCTCGTCTCGGCAGCGCTCCCCACACACACACATACTGTATATGCACACACACACACACACAGAGCAGACCGCGATAGGTGGAAGAAAGTGTTCCGCAAGGTTTAAATAGGTGTTTTCCCGACTACTGCATAATTCCACTACGTTTGGAAGAATAAATGCAAAAATGTTCCATTTGGGTTTTATTTTTCGCTTCAAGGTTTAGCCAAGCAATGAAACTGGTTTAACCAATCAAAATAAACAACACTGTTATCATGATTCTGACAATAACAGTGTTTATCTCAATTATTTCTGGGACAATATATTGCCCAACAACATTTTTTATCGTGGCAGGCCTACAATGTAGAGACAGATGCACGAAGAGATATGCATGCAAATAGTCTTGTTCAATCTTAAGCACACGCGTGCACACACATGCACACACGCACATGCACAAATGTGTAGAGACAAATCACTGAGAATACAACGTGTTCCTACTTTCTCTTAGTTTCCTCATATTTCAGACTCAGGCGAACTTTCTCCGCCAGTTTGTTGTTGTGAGTCATGAACTGCAGAGAGGGGAGACATTGAATGGCAACATCATTAATCTTTCATTCAGCTGCGGTTAAGGATTTCAGTTATTAGTTATTTATTATTAGTTATTAGGAATGTGTATGTTGAAATAAAATTAAAAATTAAAACAAATAGCATGCTTAACCATAATGCTTAATGATTTGGCACAGCCACTCAGTTTTAATGTTTGTCTAATAACCCTCTTATACACATTACTCTAAATTTGAATTGTTAATGCATTTTAAACACTATGGTATTATGGTGTCGGTGCCAAACACTCTGAAAGCACTGTTAAGTGACCAGCAAACTGTTAAGTGACCAGCAAAACAGACAGATCTAGTCTACATGGGGATGTGACAGACGCACCTCGGCAGGGATGTCAGTCTGGGAGCCCGTCTCGGCATACAGGCGAGGTATGGACAAGTCCGAGTTGGCCAGCGAGGGACTGCTACCCCACAGCTCCTGCTGGGAACCTGAGTCCAGCCGGAAACCGTCCTTCAGAACCGCCAGTTTCTGCAGTGACATGAGGGCCCATTAGAGGATAGAGGACAGGACTCATAACTAAGCTTTGTGCTGGGAGGGTCTTTGTGCTCGGAGGGAAAACCAAAACGTGGCGACATTGGCGTCTTGAAAGGGCACGTGAATCAATAAAACCACAAAGGAAGAAAGCAACACCACTTGGAAGACCAATGCGGATCATTTGCTGTTTAAAATCCAACATGTTGTTCAGCTGGGGAGCAACCGCGAGATGATCCTGCCCTCCTATGACAATACAAGGAAAACATCTTACAACCCCAGAAAAACAAGTTATTAAGAGCTTGTGAGTTCCCTGTGCACACAAATGCCCCCCATATCACCACGCTATCTAAGCCTCTGGTGATGGGACATAACATTCACTAGAGAGCTTTGTGAATACATATCTTACATATCAAACCCTGACTCACACATTCATGAGAACAACTAGATAATGCTTTAACAACCGTTAGCATATAAAATATGAAATATATAAAATATATAAGTGCAGTTGTTACAGTGACTGTCCATCTTTGTTGCAGCTGATGAATGTCTTCTATTGCTACACCGTCTGCTCGTGAATGTGGCTTATCAGGCAGATTTATTGACTAACTACTCTTGTAAAAATGCCTGGTAGCAGTGTCCATGGTTTATTGTAACTCATGTAACTCATGTCATTGATAACACACACACACACAGATTTATGATGTCTCATTGGCACCGAACACACTGTATTAAAACAGTGTGTAGAACTCATGCACATAAGGTTGTCAGCCACAACTTTGTATACACACAAATAAAACGCATGCAGTCACAAAAACACACGCACTCAGAGCTGTCACCTACAGCTGTTGGAGCAAAACTCACCGCCCCCCCCCCCCACACACACACACACACACACACACACACACACAAACACGCGCCCCTCTTGAGTGAAGATGGCAGGCTGTCATCCACAGCACCCACCTAGCTAACCTCCGCCAGTCTACAACCAATTCACATGCCTTTGTCTCATCATCTTGCAGCCAATTATATCAACGTATAGCTCTCCCCTAGATGAAAGCCTTTGCTTTCTTTTCAAATCCATCTCTCTTCCTTATGTTTCAGAAATTCATATTGATATTACTGCTCTCCTTCTATCTTCTGTAAAAATATTTATATATTTTACTAGAGAACCAGTTTCAATGGCAGATAAGATGCATTTACGTGTGCATTAACAACTGTATCGTCTCCGTTACTTCGTAAAGATGCTTCAAGGAAAAAGAGGATCTAATGTGTTCACTCCGTCGGTTCCATCGGCCGGTTACCTGCATGAGCTGCTGCTTCTCCCTCTCCCCGGAGCTGATGGCATCTCGGATGGCACGGACCTCGCTCAGGATGGCCTGGGCCTCCTGGATTTTGTACCCATACGGGCTGTTGGAGACCTTATGGTCTATCCTGAGACACAAGAACAGCATATTACGATTCAACATTCATTAAAAAGGTGGCCGCCGGTTCACCTTCCTGCACTTCTGATTGGTTCGCAGCGCACCGCAGGAGGACAGCGTTCAGCTTTCAGTCCATTTCACTGAATGACATTTTAATCAATACAATGTCATCACACAGGCTGGTAAGATATCTAGAAGTCTTATGCAGTCTTGTGTAAGTGACGATGACTGACAGGGGAGGTGGCAGCTTGCTTTGCCCTCAGCAAGGAGGTTAGCCACCTTGGTTGTATAGCCTACCATGACACGAATGTAGAAGAACATTGATTTGCATCATTGACTGTAACACCACCAAACTGTAGGGCTGCCCCGAATACCATTTTACAGGCTTCGAATACTTGATGGTATTTCCGAATGAGTATTCGAATACTCTCTCAAAAACACCATTACAACCACAACAATAATTAAGAAGTATAACAGAAGTAATCTTACGATTCCTAGCTTCAGTGAGCACACATGTAAACACAGCCATGCGCTCAAACCTCCTGTATTAGCCAATAAGAGTGTGTGTTGAATGAATAGCCTCGCTCTCTTCTTACAAACAGAGCCAAATGCAATCAGTTGTGTTGATGACACAGTGTAGGGCAGGCAATTACATTTCAACATGTTGGTGTACAGTATATGGATACAGTAGGGATTAATGGGAAAACATGCATGCATAATGTGAAAAAACCAAACTCGAATCCCAAAATTTAAATCGAATACATACCCAACAAACAAATAACCGAATATTTGGGGCCAGCCCTGCCAAACTGTATGTAACAACCAACATTCCCTTTCAGGGATCGGGAGACCGTGGGTGTAAATGCATGCCAAACGCTATGGTCTGTGTTGTGTCTAAAAACAGGATCAAATCGCCTCAAATGGGAGAGTGGCATAAGAACATCATCTAACAATAAGTGTTGCACAGTGATTACACTATTACTCCAGTGACAGAGAATGCATTATTTATAGATAGGGAGAGAAATAGAAGGAAATACACTAAATATATAAACACAACGAGAGAAACAGAGAGAACTTTGGGTAACGCTGGGATTGGAAAGACTGTCATGGACAAGTCATGCATGAGGGTGGACAACAGGTCCTCCCACATTCCTGTGGGGTGGGTGTTGGATTCTAGACTGTATCAGACCAGGAGAAGACAAGTAACCCTTTGTAAACACTACTGAGCAACATAATACACCTTTACCACAGGACAAAGAGGCAGACTTAGTAAAGGCGACTTCATCCCAGACAGATCACTACACTACTGTAGGAACATGGAACTTGTGTTACTTTGCTTTGGCTTTATTTACTTGAAGTTACTAGCGTTGCCATCTGATATGATTCGTTGACAACTTGCAACCCTCCCCGTGCATTTTTCATGTAGTCAGGCCATAAACCATAAACATTTATAAATACAACTGTAAACAACTATAATATTCCAACAATAAATAAATACATTATGTGACATAATTATTCATCCCACTAAATGTACCAAAACACGCATTTATAAACCCTCTACCGGTATTGAAGTAATTCACGTTTTTCCATACGGGTGAGTCGTCCAACCCCCTCAATTAGAAGCAGATCTATATAGCCTAGCTACTGACGTAGTGCTTACAGAGGCTTAATGGGGTCTTAAATTGAATAATTAGCTGACCACCATGACACGTGTTTCATCCAATTACAAATTCTAATCCAAATATAATGCAATTTTGTGGTTATTGAAGGACAATCACTACCACTACCCATGTAGTGTGAATGTGTACAGAACATGTACAGTACAAATTTCCTGCCCTTTATTAAATATTCACTAGACAAACACACACACACAGGACATTTAATATCGTACTCACACTGTCCATGAATAAAATAACTAACCATAGAATAATTGCCAAACATTTCTTCATCTCTCAATGTGAGCTAGTATTGTAACTGTATACATGTCTTATCAAATCCTCTCCTAGGAGATACAATGAACTCCCATTTTAGGCTAATTCTTATTACAGTTCACAGTGCTTGGTGGAGTCCGTTGACTTTAAACAGTCAGTGGAATGTCATGGAGGACAATTCAGAGGAATGTCGTCCAACCGGTTTACCTCTGGGGTGCTCATAATCCCAACAGGCTCAAAGTACCTGCCTGAATCCTAAACCTAGGAAGAATACAACAGGATTTCCTGTTAAATAACTCTCCCAAGTCATTGTGGTACCTCAATTTGCCAAGTAACAGACACAAAGTGTCAGATGTAGATACAGACCTGTACATTCCTCCATTTGTGTCAGGAACTACACTTGTGGTGGAATTAACCTACAAGCTATTTAGAGAAAAATGTAGCTGTCCCTCACATTTATTCTTCCCTCTACAGAGCTCACAGGGTCACGCTAGTCTCTACCTTATATTCACCCAGTGGAAACCAAACAGAAATATGTGGTTCTGGGGGCGACATAATGCTATTAAAGCATGTGCCTTTAATGCTGAATGGAGAAGTGGGGGGGATCCTTCAACCTCAGCAAAGCAACAAACCTTGAATTAATAAATGACGACAAATAGCAAAACTTACTGTTTCAGCGTTTCAAATCCCTGTTCTTTGTACTGAAGCTCCTGTTTCATACAGGCCAGGTCTCGCTTTAACTTACTCACCTGCGAGAAAGAGAGCGAGAGACCCAGATCATATAATCTTCTCATGTGTTCCCCTCTACTAGTAGTAGTAGCAACAATAGCAGTAACAGTAGTAGCAATACTTAGGGCTGTCGCGATAACCGCAAAATTGGAATACCGCGGTGTTGCTAACCCAACCGCAGGCCGTGGAAAGCAACCG
>JAODUH010033793.1:8098-21998 GCA_027564835.1 Typhlichthys subterraneus
CACAGTATATAGACAGAGATATAGATAGTGACACAGTATATATAGAGAGATAGTGACACAGTATATAGACAGAGATATAGATAGTGACACAGTATATATAGAGAGATAGTGACACCGTATATAGACAGAGATATAGATAGTGACCAAGTATATAGAGAGATAGTGACAGACAGACAGACAGACAAATAGACAGACAGACAGATAGACAGATAGATAGATATGTTCTTTCACAGTTCTGGGTTGACAATGTGTGTAATTGACTTGTGATGAAGAAGAAGTTACAGCGTTAGACAATGCTGTGACCCATGCAATAGCCTGCAGCCTCTGCCATGCACAGTGGTTGGGACTGTAAGCTTGTGATCGCCGATTCACCGACGGCGATCCCAAGCTGCTCCCCTCCCTTCTGCCCTGTGTATGTGTTTTCCCAGCTCACAACCTGCTACCGCTACCATCCCTGGCCTTCCTCAAACTCTGGGCGAGGCTGCGTTTGTCACCCTAGCAGCTCAAGACGGGGAGGAGGGGAAGACAAGCTTGGTGAGGGGAAATGCCAAAGCTAACGCATTAGCGAGCCAAGTCACACAATTCCTGCCTAGCGCTTTGTAAACACGCTGCCCTCAGAAAAACAAACGCCACTCCTGGCCTCCCTGGTCCTCATGACAGTAAGCGGTGCCACTGGTGGATACACACACACACACACACACACACACACACACAGAGATTTCAACACATTATACTACACAATACGCACACACACATGCATGTTAGTCACTCACTGTAAAATATAGACAAGTAAGTCAAAATAAGAGGAACAAGTGTACATGGGAGGTTTGGAGGGGGACCTCTAGGTCGGTGTGTGTCCTGCACTGGAGGGAACAGGCATTCAGTTACCAACTGGCGAGTCACATGGGTGCATTGCTTTAGGTCATCTTTTAGGGTGACGTAGTACAGTACGCCTGGGAAGAAAACGAGCTCGCAGGCTTGTTTATTTGACAGGCAATGCTTAGCCGGCAATTACGCAGGATTTGAAGGTCCGCACGCATGGCTTAGGACCCCAGGATCCTGGGAGCAAGATGACCACACGCACACGCACACTATATTCACATACACACTATAATCATGCATACGCACACGTGACTGAGACAATCGCACGTATAAATACACACAAACATTCTTGTGTGACATGAACTATACGAGCACACACATACATAAGCATGCGTGGGCGTGCACACGCCAACACGCGGGTCTATCGGTGGCACCATGTCCTACAGGGCAGGGCCTGTCGTCGACCTGCTAAACGCGCCCGTTTACCGTGTCTCCTGCGACCCAGGCTGGTGAGACGTGCGTTATCTCGCTCTACTTTCCCCCCCGTTCCTTGACACACTGGGAAAATGGGACAAGGATTTGCCGTGTGTGTGTGTGTGTTCGTGTGTGAGTGCGTGTGTGTGTGCGTGCAAATGTAGACATTTGTGTGTCTCAAGCGTGCATGTCCATGTGCATTTATGTGCATGTGTGAGTGAGTGTAAGAGTGCGTGTGTGTCTAGTGTGTCTGTGAGTAATGTGTGACTTCTCGTGTGTGTGTGTGTGTGTGCGTGCGTGCGTGTGTGCGTGCGTGCGTGCGTGTGTGTACTGAGCGGAACAGCTCAGTATAGTTGCTATGTCTGCATTAGGAGATAGAGCAGACAGACAATAGACCCTCTGTTCAAGTAGAGGTCACATCGTTCTGCGTAAAACCCCCACCCCCCCCCCCCACCCCACACGCCCGTACACACTCACACACTCTCTCTCTCCTGTTCTGCTCTCATCTCACCTTATCTCTGGATGTTACGGCCCATTCAAAATGAATGAGGCGCGGGCTAATGTGTGCCTGTTGTACACGATAAAGTCAATAAACATGGCACAGACACTGTACAAGGGCTCGTGGGCTGATGTTGTGTAGTGTGTGTTCGTGTAGTCCTTTCAAAGTCCACAATCAATACAACCCACTTGAGGCTATCATCCCTATCCCCGTGTAAGTTTGTGTATTTGTCTCTGTTTGATTTGGAATGTGCACGTGTGCGTGTAAATAACTGTGCGCCTGTAATATAGTGTATTATTTCAGAGCATGAGGTTCTTTTAACATGTTAGTGTGTAGTAATCTAAAATAAAAGAATCAATCATTTTTTAAGACCACCCAGTTTAATAATCTTAATGGACTAATACGTGTCAATCAAAATCCTAGCAGCTGATTTGTCTAGAAAATGGTACTGAAGGTACTGGCAGACCATATGACCGGATGCTGATTGGCTGACGGTTTTATAACCAGCTGTAAATGGTTTTCCCAAACTGCTATGCAAACTGAAATCAAAGTAGAGGTGGAGCTTGCAACATCAGTCTGGTTTAATCAGCATTGGTTTCCAAGGTAACGCTCTCAGCTCACCCTGGTGGTGTAGGCAGCCTCTGGGTCGTCCTCCAGGATGCGGGACAGGCCAAAGTCTGACACCTTACACACCAGGTTGCTGTTGACCAGGATGTTGCGGGCTGCCAGGTCACGGTGAACGTAGCCCATGTCTGACAGGTACTTCATGCCAGAGGCAATGCCACGTAGCATTCCCACCAGCTGGATGCCCGTAAACTGGGCATCGTGTTTCTAAAAGGGAGGAGGAGAGATCATGTCAAATGTACTACCAAACATAATCAAAGAAAGAAGAAAACAGTCTGCAGTGATAACACCAGGTTGCCAACTCACAACCCCCAAAGAGCTTTTGACATTTCACAGTATTTGAGTACAGCGAAACCTTTGCTGAACTAGCGTCCATTTCATTTCCATTAACCTTTAAGGAGCGCCTCCCACATCTGCTGCTCAGCTGCGAAGAGTAATGAAGAGTAATGCATAGGAATGCTACAGCACTCAAATTACTGTGTCCTAAGTGGCGAGGACACATTCCACTCTGTTTCGCCACTGTATCCAATTGTTGCGAAATCTGCTCATGATGCCGATAATCAGCAAGATCTCATTTTCGACCTTGCTTGGAATTTCCTTTCTTTCTTTCTTTCTTTCTTGTAGCTCTGGAAAATGTTGACGGTGATCTGACAGGACGAAGCAATGAAACCCAGCCGCGGGGTTAGGGGTGGGGGCTCGGTGAGGGAGGGGTAGTAAACAAACATGACTGCAGACACAGATTTGTAAGCAGAACAGATTTTTTTTCCCCTCCACTAATTGTATTGGCAGGCGGCGTGTTTACACTGGCAAGTGTGTGAGTGGTCCTACATGTCCCGAGATGGACAGCTGTTGCCTGGATGGGAGCACAATACAAACACAGAAGAAGGGAATAAACCTCGGACACAGAGACCACTGCTTTGTAGGAACACAGACTAAATGGGAATAGGTGGAAACTTTGATTGGCAGTTTTGCAGCTAGTTGCAGTTTAGAGCCACCCGGCTGTTGGGCCTTATCAAACAGCATGTTTCCGTCCTTATCGGCTCATATCAGCGTACATTTGTTTCCTGTCCTGTGCGTGCGTCAGGAAGAAGGTTATCCGTTAGGCCTGCCGTAAGATGCGTATGTTTTGCTTTGAAACGCACAGGCTCACTTCAGTAATTGCTGGCCAGACCACCTGGCTTATAGGCACTTGAAAGCATCCACAGCCACAGAGACACACACACATGAGCTACGATGAAAGTGCAGCCTTCGTGCATTTGAATTTGCATGTGTGTGTGTTGAGACCTTGTGTTATGTATATATACGTGCGCACGTGATACACGTCCAGTGATGAAGAGCAGGCACCCTCTAAACCTGGCAGGAAACAGGAGAGAACACGCTGGAACATCCCCCACCCCGTCCTGCATGCCTGGACGTTGTGCAGACACATGAGGAAACGGGCTAAAACGAGCCTCGGCACAGACGCTCTCATGCCAGGCCCGTGTTGATTTAATGTCTTTCCCCTGTTGACTTAGCATTGCGGCTTGGCTTGTCGTGCCTTGGCTAATTCCAGCGAGGCGGGTGAGTTTCTCGTTAGCAGAGGGAGATGGAGGCACGGTATGACTTGCTTTGTGCCTCTACCGGTCCCTCCTGGAACCAAAGACCAGTGCACAGGGCAGACAGGAGAGTGAGAACAATAAAAGGCATCGTTTGACGCAGCTTATGTGCAAAACTGTGCACGGAACGGAGGGAGCCCACCCAATGTTCTAAATAGGCTCAGAATCAGTGTAACCATTTGTGGGAATATTTTGATATCCTTTCAGCTGATAATATAATGACATCAGCTGACAGCTAAACATACATGCCTTGCATTGCCCTCCTCTCCCCCCAACCACGCTCATAGACTTAGCCCTGAATACCCCCTGCAATACTGGTGCCCACTCAAGCATGATTAATAACAGTAAGCAGTGGACTGTATCTAAGTCTGAAGAATGAGCCTGTTTATATATGTGTGTGTGTGCGTGCGGGTGTGAGCATGTGTGTAAGCGTGTGCGTGCACATCTGACTTACTCTCAAGAAGCTGTCCAGGGAGCCATTCTCCATATACTCTGTGACGATCATTACCGGCTTGCCTGTAGAACAAGGTAGAACAAAGAAGCATTTTTACAGATATATCTGACCATTACGCATTAATTATTCGCTTAGTTGTTTCCGAAGCAGAGGTGCTAAAAATTGTTGAATTAAATTTTATAAACAGCACTTCAAGCTGCCTGAATCAAATGGCCGCACTGTACAGTATCTTATCAATGATTGTGCTCTATGAAAACAGCGTATTGGGAATCAGCTTTGATATACGAGGGAGGAATTGTTTTGCTTGACTCAAAGCACAGCTACATGGGATTGATAGGGGCCAGGTTCAACTTGCTCCCACCTACACACACACACACAAACACACACACAGCAGGATGAAATGCGCCCAGTCATAGCTTTTAGGGTCCCTGCAGGTCAGCTGTCAGTATGTGACATCTTTATTTCAGCGGAGAGGCAGGCTGCAAATCCACTTTGGCCCGGCATCATCTGTCCCTGATCAGATGAGACTACAACCATGCCAGGGTTTACTACCAGGGAGGGGAGGGGTGGCTGAAGAAACCTTTAAATCAGATGCTGTTAAACAAAGAATGATGCCCCTCCACGCGTGCACACACACACACACACACACACACAACGTTACGCAAGTGAGGTCTTGTATTCTTGTCAGCATATTCCATTCTCTCCATTCCTGTACCCCACTCCCTGTTTTCTTTTAAGGCTAACCTGCCATCTTCTGACATCCCTGTCTCTCTTCCCTTTCCCTAACATTGCATCCCTCCCTTTTGCGTCTCCCCCTGTTCCATATATTATGTGGGACCTCCCCACATCTGGAGGAACTGACTTGATTCCACAGCGCTAACAGACAACACCAGAGGGAGAAGGAGAGAGAGAGATAGAGAGATAGGGAGAGAGAGGGAGAAAGAGGGAGAGAGGGATAGAGGGAGATAGGGAGAGAGAGAGAGAGAGAGAGAGAGAGAGAGAGAGAGAGAGAGAGCAAGAGAGAGAGAGAGAGAGGGAGAGATGGAGGGAGAGGGAGAAAGAGGGAGATAGAGGGAGAGAGGGAGAGAGGGGGAGAGATAGGGAGAGAGGGAGAGAGAGAGAGAGAGAGACAGGGGAAACGGTCGTCAAAGGAGGTGTTCTCTCACACAACTGGACAGCATTGTTGATTAAGGAATCGAATCGGACCGGAACGCCGTCTGAATGACGTTTTTGAGCAGGGATTTAATCACGTCGTCCACTCGCTTCATGACTGAGCAGGCTTGGCATGGCATAACCGACCCACCCCCACCCACGGACCCAAGACCCTGACTGAGGAGAACGCTGCCCAGATCACACCACTCCCTCCTCCATTAAAAGCTCTCATCATGTAAACAGAGTCACGGATACTGTTAAACAGCCTCCCCCTCTCCTCTACGAGGCCTTGATGGATGGCTCCGTTTACCCCTGCGGACGGCTTTTATAGTCACGGACGGGGACACACACCCTGTCCTCGTCTGCCCTTCTGTGCTCCACCCTTCAGCCTTCCCCCGTTCTCTCTATTCTCACACACTGGCAGCTAGATAAAGGCCCTGTGGCGGCTTTGTTCTGTCAATGTGTGTGTGTGTGTGCGAAATTAAAGTTTGTGTGTGTACGTGTGGGTGTGTGCGTGTGCGTGCGTGTGTGTGTGTGTCTGTGTAAACTAAGCCGCCTGTGAATAAGCCAAAACCAGGAACAAGGTAAATGAGGTGTGAAAGTCTGAGGATTATTAAGAATTAACAGGAGTATCCTAATAAATCACCCTACAGCAGTGTGTGTGTGTGTGTGTGTGTGAGAGAGAGAGAGTTCTCTCATGCTGCAGATCAGGAACGGCAAAAGGATACACGCATTCACACACGCTACGTACAACACATACAGTATTTTGACAGTGTAAAACATGAATAAATCAGTCCTCTGTGGCTCCAGATAGCATTCCTCTTCACTAGCTGGACAGAGGATGAGTCTGAAAGTGCAGCAGCACTCATTAGACAAACACTGCACAATCTCAACGTGATGATGGATTACAATCATTCTCTAGCTATAACACACTCCCTTATGCATGGACTGTGTTCAAGGCCTAGTCAAAAAGAGAGTCGGAAACCTTTATTTATTTTAATGTCATGTTATTTTTTTAGAGCGGCTCTGCATTAAGCGTTTCAAATAAAAACTGCATAGCATTAAGAACAATGCCACACTATGAAAAATAGAAGGCCAAACTATATTAAAAGAACAGTAGATATAATATCTACTGTTCATCTTTACTGCATCTTTAGCCTATTCACTAGCCTGAAGTTTAGAAGTATTAATGCATTTTCAGTATTCTGACTATGTTTTTGGAGATATGGCAAATTTGTGGAAACATTATATATGCACACACACACTGTATATAAATTATATAATAATGTTATTATATAGCTATTCAGTGTCTTTAAATCAGTGGATAAAATGTGTTTCATCAGAATGTAATGGCCAAATTGTACTTGATTCCAAACTCTTCTATAACATTACAAATAAATATGAATATCATTACAAAACATAAGATTCTCTCATTCTCACATAATTGTCACTTTTACAATTTCACTGTGACTACTGTTTAAGGGAACTGAAAGCTCTTTACATTGAGACTGCGGTAACAGGGAACACTAAGGTGTAGCCTGGTGGCAGAGCTGCTTAACACACTCAGCACCACAAAGAGAGACACTAAGGGCACAGCCAGCACTGAGCGACAAAGTTGAGACTCATTATTCTTTCATTTCTCCAAATCGTTACCTTTAGCGAGTGAGGCTCTGAGTGCTAATGATAGTGGTAGCCCAACGGGGAGAGAGATACAGATATGGATTTATGGATTCATGCTGACTGTGAACACAGTCTTTGATCAGAACACATTGATCTGAAGAGATTTACACCACGGCAACTCAATAAAAGTCTTGTACACTTTCAGGAAGGTGTCAGGCACCTCAGAGCCATTTGTCAGACTCTGGAATCTGGAATCAGTAAATGACTCCCAGGAGAGACATTCTCGTGATGGAATGTGAATGGAAACCATATATCGGCTTCTTCCTCTTTCTCAAAACCACATGGTAACATGGGAAGGTTATATTAGTATTTAAAGCATTATTAAAAGAAAATATTATTTAAGTATTAGGTACAAACAATTGTTCAATATCACCGTTTAATCAATATATTATAAAAAACACATTATATAAATATACTGACAATATATATAGACAACATATGTATCAATACAAATGTTACATTTGATTTACATTTATTTATTTAGATAGTGTGATTATTTTCCCTTTATGGAAATTATATTGTATTTAGCAGATCATCAAAGTCAAACAATGAGTTAACAGAACTTACTGCGCGTGACAACTCCTTCCAGTCTGATGATGTTGGGGTGATCAAACTGCCCCATGATTGACGCCTCAGCCAGGAAGTCCCGCCTCTGCTTGTCTGTGTAACCAGCCTTGAGAGTCTTAATGGCCACACATATCTCTTTCTTACTGGGCAGCTTGAGACGACCGCTGCACACCTCACCAAACTCACCTAAAGACCCAAATGTTTAAAACACATAAAAAATGTCCTGAAACCTTAAACGCCTTAACAACATTTATGAAAAATGATCAAAACATTGCAGAAATGTTAATGTAAATCAAACATACATTTCCCTTCATGTTTTCAGAAGCCAATGATTAGTTTATTGCTTTTAGGGAATTTTTCCATGTCTTGATTATAGCTATTAATACTCAAGCTCGACAATTATATGTATCTTATCACCTATTCATCACTCCTCATCTAAAGTCAACAGACATTAATTGTGCAAATCTACTTATTAGTGTTGGAGAGGGATCTGCAATGACTCAAATATCCATGGTAGAAGACTAATCGAGGCTTGCAGGATCCCAGGATCTCTCCACCCGTGTCCACGCTACAATTTGTTGACCTTTCAACTTTCCAGGTCTGCATTAAAACCCACTATGACTCAGCATAACACGGGCGCTGGGAGGAACCAATTATCATTCCTAGATGGTTATGGGATATATGTGCGCATGTGTGAGTGTGCGTATGCTCTTCCAGGGTAGGCCTTCAGGGCATTCTGACCACTTCAAAGGCAGTTCTCAGCCAGCGTCCAGCTGGCCATAGTGACTTGGCAAGAGTGGATAGGATGAGCTGCATATAAATATCTCAGTCATTCCATAATGTATATGTATATGAGAGTGGTTCAATGGCCATTTCAACACCTCCATCCTTCAGGTTCATTCCTCTTCCCTTTTCTCTTCCTGGTTCTAGTCTGACTGCAGTCACTGCATCAGGGATAAGGGCTAACAGCGCAACGGGTCTGGAAGAACTTAAATAATTTCAACCCGTCTTAAATACTAGCAACCTGTCTTAACTACTAGGGCTTGCCCGTTGAGCTCCGCAAAGACCTCGCTTGGGCCTGAATCATCTGGCTGTAGCTAGTGGACACACCTTTAGTTTTTATGTGGTCACTCCCAGAAAGGAGATCCCAGTTCTAATAAGGCTTGATTGCAAGCACCAAAACCCCTTTAGCCACGTAGCGTGTAGCTATGCATCTCCACTTTGATGTTAATTAAGGGTCTGACCTATTTAAGAAAGGGTGGTGGTGGTGAGGGGGGAGGGGGTGTATGGGGCGGGGGGGGGGCATGTGTTCTGTCTTGCAATCACCACTTGGCGACAGGATCAAAGTCTCGTTAACATGGTTAATGAAGACAGATGGGATTCAGGCCTTCAGACAGGCCTTAGAGGAAGAGGTATATTGTACATTGTCTATTGTCCCCTATGCAGCCCGAGACAAATTACACAGCTAAATAGCCTTTGCACAGATGGACATGATTGAAGTAGGTATGCAGTACACTGGGCATATCTATGGCAGCACTTGCATAATACATATGCACAGCTTTTAAAGAAAGTCAACATACAGGATATATTATTTTGATGTAGGTGTCAGCTACATCATATGACACACAGTGACATTTACACACCTATACAGAGAGATACATAAACACTATAGCTCAGTGACAATAACCCTACACATTCTGGTGTCAAATAAATGCACAAACCGTTACAGAAGCAGCTACAGTTGAGCAACAGTAAAAGCAGGCTGTTGCCTATGCTTCTGCTAAGCCTGTACTTCAGCAAGCGCAAGAATGATTGTACTTGAGCATAGTACATAAATATACTTTGTCTTAGCGCCGCGCTAGGATAAATACTACTGGCCCACTGACTCTGTAGTCTGGTGCGATGTCAACGGTATGCAAGCCAGGGTATTAGACTCTGACAGCTTTATGGTGTGGTGTGGAGACCATTGTGCTGTTATGGACTGTGGGGTTGCAGCCTCGGTCTCCTCTGCCTGCACTCACCATAACTCACACAATACGTGCACTGCTCTGGACATCAGGGAGAGTGGGGGAGAGGGGAGAGGAGAGGAGAGGGGGAGAGAAGAGAGGAGAGGAGAGGAGAAGAGAATTGAGAGATACAGTAGGCAGGAGTGAGTTCTCTCTCTCTGCCCATGCACCTTTTCATCCCTCCCTCACTCTCTCCATGCAAATCTAAATGCCCCTGTGTCTAGGAGTTGTGGCGGTGAGATGGGACCTCAAGCTGGGCTGCTAAGTGATTTCTCATTTCCAGCTGTGTGTTATATGGCACACACCTTATTTTAATAGCTTTTGGCTACAGCTACTGTAGTAACAGCAATATACCTATTCCGTTAAGTGTGTGTATGCATGTGTAGCGTTTGTATAAGTGAATTCAGGATATGATTTACGTTGAATCAGCGCTAGCGTGCGTGTATTCAGGTTTTTGCTACTTGTTGTGGGGATACATTATACAGTAGGATACGTTATGTGTGTTTTCTTAGATATAATACATTAATAAAATGAAAACCATAAATTCCCAGAGTTTGGGTCAGTTTTATAAATATATCTGTACATTTGAATTATAATACTATACTGTAGGTTTTATTATGTAATGTGTGTGCGCAATGGATCTCTTACCAGCCCCCACCACTTTGTCAATGGCAATACAGGAGGCATCCAGCTCCTTGGCGAATTCATGCACAGCCTGGCTGGGGTCCTCATAGGTGTGAGGGTCCACATAAGTCCTGATGCCCGGCAGACGCACTGGGAAAGACACAGCGCACAACCATTACCTCAAGCAGGGAGAACTTTAAAACATCCTGGGGTTATACAAATATATGTATGTATGTAATTAAAGACCACTAATGTCTCAGAGTGGGCGAGGAGAGGTTAGGTGTGAGGTAGTCTCAGCCTCTGCCGTTTATCTGCACTTTGTCACACATAGGCAACTTGTGCTGAAAGTCTGGTACATATACCGTTTAAACTTAACACTGACTTTCTGGAAGTGGTACTGTCAATTTACTTTGGATGTTAGCATTGTCACTCACAAGTATATATTTGCAATTTCCTGTGCAACGTTTAGTTTTCCAATGAATTCCTCATTCTAAGGTTACGTAGTTGGTCGTCGTGCATGTCAATCAAAATACCTCTCTCTTGACGCAGTTAGCCAGCGCTGTCCTAGACTTTAAAGGCACACGCCGTGAGACTATGTCAGCACTATCAGGGGTAGTAGATTTACATTGGCTGTTTCAGTAGCACTGTCACTCACGTAAACATCATTCTGGCACAACAACGCTAGTGCAATTTCAGCCTTTCAGTTTATTTTAAGCAGTAACCAGTTAGCCAAGTATGTGTCCCAGACTTTAAGCAAGTAAAGGCTGGCTCCGCGAGACTGTGTGTGAGGCAGCTGAGAGCAGCGAACACAAAGAGTCCCCCTGTGTTTCTAAGTGAAGCGAGACCCCAACACATCGAGGCGTCAAACAGTGTGCGTCCACACCGCGGGCTGCTGTAAAATGATGTGATGGAGACTACAGTGAATCAAGGATGCTGTCAGCGTGTGTAATATGGCGTCGCCATCTCTCACTTGGTCCCCAGAAGCTCATATCAGAATAAATGAGGGGTTGCAAAGAGAGATAGAGCGAGAAATAACAGAAGGTGGGAGACGGAGGTTAAAGTGAGCCGTGTCAATGGCAATGGTACTTATCTATGGCACAGAATGGCAGAGTAAATACAGGACAATGTGCGATAGGCCGGGAGGGAGCGAGAGTCCACTACTTACAGTGACCGTTGCCAAAGTGCAGTCTTTTCTCATCGGGATGTTTGGATTTGCTGTGGCAACAAAACCTGCCAATTTAAACAGAGATAGGTCACAAGTAATGCCACATTTCCCTACAAGACTCCACTCACTCGCCCTGACGCATGGAGAGCAGTGAGAACTGTGTGCGTGCGTGTGTGTGTGGGTGTGTGTGTCTGTAATCCAGTTTGCTTTCCTCTGTTATAAGCCAGGGGAGGATCAGTGAGTCTTATAACGAGCCATGGATTTATACTCTCACTGAGTAGTGAGGACTGCCAAACCGCGCACACACACACACATGCAAACACACGCACACACACGCACACACACACACACGCACACACACACACACACACACAGCTTTTAGTTTTTCTCTTCAAATGCAGCGAGGGAGGGTAAAGCAATACATCTACTACCAGGGTAAATATAAAAGAGCATGGCATTTATTGGTGCATGGTGGCATGGGAATGTACACACACACACACGCACTCACACTCACACACACACGCACACACACACAAACACACACAAAATAAACTGTAACTATGAAAAACACGATGTGTAAATTGATATGTGACATTAGAGCTGTGGCTTTCGCTAGAGGCGGGACATCAAGCCAAATGAGCCGTGTGATTGGTTTGGACAGCCCTGATGCCGTGAGTGGCGGACAGACCTGCTGATCAGTACGTAGAGCAGCACGGTGAGCAGGATGATGGCCACCGCCGAGGAGATGGCGATCAGAACCACCTGGCTGTTTTCTCCTGACATAGAGAAGGCTGCTGGGAAACCCAAGCCCAAGCAAACACACACACACACAGAAAGTCAGACAGACAGACTGATAAATGAAACATGTTATATACTGTACAATAGGTTGCACTTGTCAACATTATAGAGGGGTTATTCTTAAGAACTCTTGCTAGCTCAAATCAAAACAACCTCCGGCACATTGAAACGCATTGTGAAGCGGCATTCTTGTTTTGAGTGTTCACCACTTTGTCTGAGCCAAGGCTGTGTAGTAGTACCAGCTAGCGAAATGTAAGGAGACATTTGGTGAATTTTACAAAAAAAGTGTATTATCTTACAAATAGCTTGCAATAGCTGACTATACCTTTAATTCATACTGTACATGCCATTGCATCAACAAATAAATTATAAAATATGTATTCTGCTTCAAGGCTTAGATATCAGTGCTTTCACACTCTCTTGGCCGACATTGACAAAAGAGATGCCAATAAAACATTTAAAGTTCTTTCAAATGGCCTAAAGCAGTGCTTTTGATTTGAGCCACAACCCACAGAAAGAAGCTTGCGATGAAACTTGCGAGGAAGATGCAGTTAAAAAAACGACTTCTCATAACAGCAGAAGATTAACCTTATATGTATAAAAATACTAATAAACTACAAACATTTAATTTATACATTTAAATGTATGCAAATAATATTAGAAATATATTAGCATCCAATTACTTATGATTAAAATCATGTGATGTAGATGTTTAAATTTGTTTGTATATATAATTTACAAAAACATTCTCATCTTGTGTAAATATATAAACAACCCCCTTTCACAAGCCCCGCCCTAAAGGGTGACAGTGCCCGTGTCAAACTCACAGTCAGGGCTGGTCTCGAACTCAAAGCTCCGGCTGCTGGCCCCGTATCCTGCGGCCGTGCGCGCCCTGATCTGCAGGAGGTAGACGGTGTCGGCCTTCAGCCCCGTGACCGTCACGTTGCAGCCCTTGGCCCGCAGTATTGTGTAGCTGGTTTCCTGCTCCTGCTATGACACAGTGGGGACCACAGAAGGAGAGAGAGAGAGAGAGAGAGAGAGAGAGAGAGAGAGAGAGAGAGAGAGAGAGAGAGAGATGGGGTTGGGGGGTATAGGTGAGCAAACAACAGCACTGAGCCACACTGAGCCACATACTTTATATATATAGACATTCATAACCCCCACACTGTGGAGAAATGATGGTCTAGTTATTGTAATGGATCAATAGAGTGCATATCCTGGGGAACAGTATTACTGTAAAATGTGACACCAGCCAAGGTTGATAAAGCTAACATTTAAACATACAGTAATAATAAAAAAACAATAGCATACAATAAATTACACGCAATAAATGACACAGTGTGTTTATACACGCGCACGCACGCACACACACACACACACACACGACAGACAGCATGCTTACTACCCATTCTGATGAATTATGCCTTTTCTATTTCACAT
>JAODUH010033803.1:0-21997 GCA_027564835.1 Typhlichthys subterraneus
TATTATTTATTTATATATATATTTTTTTTTTTTTTTTTTTTTACCAGATTAAATAATGGGTGATTATACATTTATTTATATGCTATTTTGTTTCAAGTGAACCTTGGTATTTGTTCAGTAATTGTCTTGACAGTTTGATTTTGTTTACACCTCATTTCCAGTCATTTATGAGCTTTTTGTCATCCAGTCCTGCGTTTCCATTTTCTTGTTAAATTATTTAAGTCAAGACACTTTTTTTTTTTCTCTAACAATGTAATCTATTTTATAGTAAGGGCTTCTCCTATCTGAGAGCCCACTTCGCTTATTTTTTAGGATCCACTTTGTGTATAATCTTCCACTAAAATCCGTTTATAAATTCAGTTGAAAGAGTTAGCAATTGTATGTATCTTGAGTAAATAATGGGCAAGGTTGCGATGTTAACATTTCAATGTTTGTTCTCAAAATTAGGAGCTCTGGAAGTCTGTCCAGCAGAGAAAGCTGAATTAAATGAATCCGTAGAAGAGCTCCCCATTGGAGAGGAGAAAGAGGCCGAAGATGTCATTTCACATTGCCCCGAGGAACCACGGCAAACACTGTCCTTCTATGACCCGCAAATACGTGAACAAATCCTGAAGGACATCTGGGACTCCCAGTTCTTCACCGTGATAACCGAGCAGGCTGTTGACATTGAAGGTGAACTGTACATCCCACTCTGCATTAGGTACCTTAACAAAGAAGACATCCAGTGTGAGGAGACACTGGCCTTTGTACCTTTTAGAGAAGACCCCGTTGCCCTTAAAGACGCTATTGAGACGGCACTGTCAGAAAAATGGGGCTTGAACATGGAGTACTGTAGAGGACAGGCCTTGCTGAGTGTAGGTGAAGTGGGAGTTCAAATGAGGGCTGTGTGTGCAGCAATAGCTGAGAAGTACCCTCAAGCTGTACGCACGTTCACCTCTGCGCTGTCTCTTAATGTGTGGTTGGCTAGATCCTCAACTGTTAAGGAAGCGGCCGATGGAGCAGTTTTGATAGAGCACATGCTCCAGTGGTTAACGGATAACCCTCAGCGACAGAACAAAGTGGAAGACATGATCATTCATGTGTTCCAGCGTGATGAGGTTAAGGGCAACGAGTTAAGAGACAAACTCATCAAGAACTGGGAGAAGAGTCATGACATGCATGAAGTGATAGTGGAGATTTTAGAAGCCGTCATGCTGTGCTTGAATGAGCTCAAGGGGGAAGGAAGTAGCTCAGAACGTCAGCAAGCATTGCATTTCTTCGACGCAGTCAGAAACTTTGAGTTCATTTTCTCAACAGTGGTGCAGAAGCATGTCTTATATCTAACAAAAAAGCTAAGCCAATCTCTTCAAGGTAAACCACTTGACATGGTGCTTGCAGTTAATACCATGCCCGATGTCTCAACATCCCTTGACAATTTAAAAAGCGATATCGACACCCACCATTCAGCCTGGTTTGAGGAAGCGGTCACATTGGCATCCAAACTACAGGTAGAAATTATGCATTCGGTGCTTCTAGAGCCCTTGAGTGAGTTTTACAAAGGATCCATAAGCGTTAAGGTGGTAGAGCACACCATTGCTGAAGTTGCAGACCTTTTTACAGAACAGGTAATGGATACCCTCAAGTCTCTGGAGATTGTACCATATGCAATGTCCAAAGTAGAAACGAGCATGTTTAGTGGGCTTGTGTTCCGTCTGTTCAAGGAAGACTTGCCAGATAAACTCTACCTCCATCATGAGATGAAAACGTGGAAGGAGAAGTGGTTGGATCCCTTGGCTGGCTATCTCCCAACAACTGTGCTTGACACCCTGAAGACATCGCAGATAAGAAATTTCAGCAACATTGAAACTCTCCTCAGACTGCAGGTTATCTTACCATTTTCAAGAAAGGAGAGCACATTCAGGCAGGGAAAAAGGAACTTGCAGGGATTTATACAGCAGCAGAAAAGATCCCTTACAGAGCTACACCCTCTGTGATAGTTGAAAGTCTTCCCTTGAGGTAAGCTTCAGCAGAGCTTTTAAGAGGATATCCTCAGCACCATGCTTCGGGCCTAATGTCTCCTCAAACACAAATTTAAGTCCTATGTTTTGAACTTGACAGGATATTTCTATGTATATTATTGAACTAAGGATTTCTTTTCTTTTTTCTGCAAGCGAAGGTCTTTTTTTGTTTTTGTTCTTTTCTGTAGTTTGGACATTTCTACTGCCCACCGGGACCAACGTCTTGCCAAAAAAGCAATGCTCAACTGAGGGTTATCAATGCTTGTGTGCCTTTATGCAAAACTAATATTCCATCCACCCCATGTATCATGATTACAGATGTTTAAAAATGTCTCATCAGCCATTTGAAATGGATTTGTTTTTAGCATTACCAAAAATGAGTAGACTGACTTTAAATCACTTTAATTCATTACAAATACTAAATTACACAATAATCTTTATTGGCACAATTAGGAATGAAGATTTCCAAAATCTAATGTCTTGATGATTTCTTAGGATTCCTGTCAATATAGGAATGAATTTGCTGTAATCATGTCTTCAAAAGAATGTTTCCTTAAGAGGAAAACCTTCATATATATATATTTGTCAAAAAAAAGGAATAAAAGGCTCCAAAATGAAGTTCTTTATTGTTGGTCGTTTTATGTACTGAATTAAGTGTAGTCAAGACTATAAGTTGACACAAGATGGCGCAATGAGCCTGTGAATGTCCTCGGAATTTAAACTACAGCCGTGTTAAACACAGCAACCATATAACCTGTTGGCTCTCTTGGATTTCAGTTATAACATTGTTTAGCCAATGTGAGCTGTTTGTATAACTTGTATTTAAAGTCAAACACAAAATGCTAATTAAACTGTCAATATTTGCACTGAATGCAGTCCTATAGTAACTTGTAAAGATGTATGCTATAGAGCAATGTAATGTTAAAGTAACTAATTGTTAATTTAGAATCTCGGAAGCATTGTATTTCTTTTAGTTACTGATTTGTAATGGAAAGATTCCTAGTTAATGACTAAGTGATTGCTAAATGGAATTTAGCCTCTAGGTAAATGCTTAGAAAGGAATACGGTTAGGTCATCAAGGAGGTGAGGATTTAAAGGTGTTTTATTTGATACGTTTCTAAATACCGTTAACATTGTATTATTGTTGGCTGTGTAGTGTGACATTTGTAAACTGGTGTGTTGTGTACGGTACATTTATGAGAAAGCTATTCAGTAGTCTTCGGGTGTCCCTGATGTGAGTTGTCACTTTTTCACTTGCTTTGTGCAAACCATTGTGTTCTGGTTAATACTTAATATATTAGGACCAGGGATTTCTGCGGGTTGGCTGTAAATAATTAGTGGCAAATTCCGCTGATTCTCTTTGCGCTAGTAGTACCGATAACCTCTCCTGGCATAAGTAACAGCAACGGGCCATGGTCATCTCCATAGTGTCGCATGGTAGTGTTACTGTTTTGATGTTTATTTGGTGAGAAATTATCCTTAAGTAGCTTTCTTGCGTCTCTTTATTACATTTAATTGGCTGGAACGGCATGCAGGAGGTCATTTTGCCTTATGGATGTATTAAAGTTGATTAATTACTTCTGTTAACTTTTAGATGTTTCATCTGTATGAAAACGTTTCATGGTTGACTGATAAAACCACCATATCTTAATCTTTAATATGTTGGGAATTTCTTTTTGCATTTAATGTGGTTTTACTTTTAACTGATAGCTGGTGTATATTGTGTTCAGTGTAGAAAATAACTTCTGTAAATAATACAAAATGTTTGACGGCACTACAGTCTGCAGATTTATCACTGCTGTTCTTGGGGCCTATAAAAAGACACATTTTATGAGAGCACGTTTTAGAAGGTAGCTCTTTCGTTGGAGAATATGTGGCCAATTTCTTATCCACGTGAATTCGAGAAACACTTGCTTATCAGCGATAACCTCACCCATGTACAGTATTCCTCCTGTGAGCGGTAAGAGCAGATCCCTCCCAGACAAAAGCCTGATTGTCGGTGCTCAGCTCAGTGTGAAGACCGAATCTCCGTGTCTCTGTTCAGACGCAGAGCAAACGGACCTGTGAGTTTCCAGCTGCGTTGTTTGCAGAACGGAGATCAGCCCAGGGCCATTCTGTAGCCACATGCAGGCCACTTGCCAAAAGTGATGAACCTCCTTGTACAGGTTGTGCTTTGTTTCCACTTTTAAAGCCAGGGTGAACATTATTACAGGTACAGTCGGTGTGGTTTACCCATGGCAATACATGCTCTGTCTCTAACCAAAACAAGGTATTGCCATAATTGACCCATGCACCAGGTTTCCTGCTTGAAGTCAAGGTTTTGCACTCTGGAGCTCTCTCTAATCTGCTCCATGCACAGCTAGGATTTAACTGCCTTCTGGAGGAAAAGACACTAGGTTTGAGTGTATTTTATGTCAAGGTTCCCTTTCAGAGGAAAAAGGACGAGCAAGAATTCAGCATGTTCTACAAATAAAACGGCTCGTGTGAAATGGGACGCCATCTCACAAATCATACATTTTTGACATTAATCCTAAAGACCAACAATTTTGTAAGCCTTGTACAGAAGAAAGATGTTTAAAACATGCAGTTCTTCTACACCGTCATAACCATATGGTCATAACAGTTAGAAATGTTATCCCTTAATACATATTCAGTGTCAAAATGCACCCATACAGTTTGAAAGGGGAAAACTCAATCTATCTATTGCATCTATGCATGTGGCCTGTTAACCTGCCTGTTGCGGTTTACCAAGAGGTTCTAAGAGAGACATCACTTACTGAAACAAAGCTCCAGGTTCACTGCATCCATGTGGCTCAACTCAAAACTTATGACCTGCCCACCTTTTCATTCAGCAACACCCCATCACACACATCCATATAGGCCTATGTCTTCATGTGACAAGGACACTGCCTTAACACTGGTTGGTGTCGGAAGAAACAAATGTGACTTATGATTATGAAGAATATGACACGTTTTAACATTTTTTTTTTTTTTATGTCGCATATGCTCCCTCAGAAGCTCCACCCACATAGTGTTGCGTGGTGCGGTGTGCGTTTGTGTTCCCAATTAAAGAGTATGACACCCAATTTTTATTTTGTTCAATGTACACACAGAGTGGTCATCTAGTGGGCCGTGAGGATTTATTTGTTGAATTAGCTTACAATCACTGACTCCATCTTCTAATGTGGCAGACTGGACACACAGACCTTTGACTGATCTAACTTGTGGTGTTAGACCTTTTAGAAAAAGAGCTCAAACTAAAATCATGTCAAAATATTTTTGGTATTAGAAATAAGCTTGTGCTAATAAGGCCTATATCCTGTGTGGAGCACTTGCCAGGGGCTTCATAAAAGATAAACAGTCCATCCCACTCCCACATATGACCCAGAGTAGAGTATTCTGGAGTCTGAGCAATCCTGAAGACCACATGACGTGTTCAAAAGTGCCACCCATCTGTCACTTGAAAGAACTCTGTCCTTTGAGCACAATAGAAGAAAGGCTATAAACAAATGGTACACAAAAGATGTGGCTCCAATCTTGTCCTACAGGGCATGGATTGGACGGAGATTGTTGTTTCTGTGGTCATCCCTGCTGTGAAGGACTCCAGCTTTCACAGAAGGGTCACCGGAGAGCTCTTTTGAGAATGATTGCATTTTCACATGGCCCAGCTTAACCCCACAAACTGTTGCTAATGCTGCCGTCTCCTTTGATAATATTTGGCAATATTAAGCCTTTTAACATGCTGTGTAAAATGCACACTGTTCTTGTTATTGGTTATATAAGATGAAAACCACACCCTGTACTGTTAAGTTTTTGGTTGTACAATGGATTTTCTTTTTCTTTTATTGTAAATGAAACAAAACTCTTGTTTAACAACAAAACTATTGTTACAATTACAGTTGAAGTTGAATATGGAGTAATTTCTGCTGATCAATGTAATATTTTAATAATTTTAACGTATTCAGAGAAGTAACTGGTCTGACAATTGTTTACACTTAAAATGTATTGACATTATTAGTTATATATGCACAGTATATATACTGTATATACATACATTATATATATATATATATATATATATATACATATATATACACACACACACTGTAACATTTACACGCAGTGTAACATTTGACGTCTGAGAAAAAAAATGCTAAATTGAAAAAGAAAACGCTGCAGATGGAAATTATCTATAAATCTGGTGAAAAGCATCTTTCCTCTCTGTTGAAGTTAATGTGTTTTGTACATGGTCCCTTAAATAAATGGATAAAAAAACAATATATATATATATAAATCTATTCTGTATATATAGACTTTCATTGATTCCTACATAAAAGATGGCCTGAGCTCACTCAACTACAGTTGCTCGTTCAGCCGAGAGCATGGGAGGATTTTGCAGTAGTATAACCGTGACTCAGGACCCATTCAGGTCCAGATCTCATGGGTGAAAGTTGAGTGCCCTTATCTCTGTCTACTGAGCCTCCAGACTCTTGATATTGCCCGCAGGTTCTTGAGATAGGGGGACATTGAGCCTAACAATGTAAGGTAGGGCCCGTTCTTTTCAAACGTTAGCACTGTGTTGCAGTCGAAACTGAGTTCGGTTTTCTTTTTATTATTGCCATCTGTAAATTGTTTTTCTTACATATGTGTAACAATCTCCATTGTGCTCCTAGAACTATATTTTCTCTCTTCATTTGTCAAAATAAATAATAAAATATAGCCTAGCTGCAATGGTCATTTAAAATTAAAGGTGGTATCATGAGAATAATTAAATAATTAGTTTTTCTGAATTAACAATGGTTTGACACCATCACTTACCATCAGCTAGTAGTATTTCATGGTACCGGTAAGGGTTAAAACCTTTTTACACTTAAGCTTTAGATATTAAACTTCTAATGCCTATATGGTGTGTATCTTCAAACAAAGTCAAAATGTGGGAGCATATGGTATCTTAAATATAAAAATATATTTTCTTATTCTGCTTTCAGATTTAAAAGGACATTCATCCAAAATAAATCTGGATCAATATATTTGAAATAATTAAAAAATATTTCTGTTCTTTCTGTGATGTTAAATTACGTTGTAACATGTACCCTATACAGTGTGGCTCACTTGCCTGTTTATTGACTGCAGGGCTAGATGGGAGACTTATGTGTTAATCCTGCCTGGTCAATAGCAGGAATGGAGAGCCTTGGTGTAAAGCGCTCGACTCTCAGATGTCCATGGTTCTACAACGCCTCCACACCGCTGCCTATGCCCGTTCTCAGTGGACTGCCACGTACATCAATTTGAGTCTCCTTGGAACAGATGCCATGATGGCCACACTTTGAGTCTCTCTGGAATAGAGGCCATGATATCCACCTCAGTAGAATACTGTATTCAGTCAACATATGAAATGGTTGACATGTTTTGGACATATAATAATCCACGTTCCCAGCAGAAGTGGATATGATTTGGCGTGTAAACATGTCTACAAAACATCTCCAGCTCACATTAACCCAGGGATGTCTAGCAGGTTAGGCACATAGAGAGAGGTCAAGATCTGGACTTTAGCTCACGGTTGCTTTTCTATTAGAGGTGGTAAGTCTCAAATTGGCTATAACTTCACAGCACATCATTTATCGTCCGCTGAGTGTTTAGAAAGGAAATGGACAAATACTGGTTTTTGGTTGGTTAGATGTTTGGTTTCTGCATTATATTAATCTAGTGTGTGTGTGTGTGTGTGTGTGTGTGTGTGTGTGTAAATTATGGAAGAACTGACTTATTCTGTGATGTTCTATTGTTTTTGCTATCCACGATCAACAACATTTTGTTGATTTTTAGAATGATGTAAATAACATTTTCTAAATTGCAGGAGTGTAGAAAAGGAAAATGCTCAAGAAAACAAATACCTGAAAGCAATGAACAGAAAAATAAAGTTTTGTTTGAAACAAGTTTGTTTGAAACAAATAAATGCATGTATATATTAATAAATGTATGTAGCTGCTCAAATGGAAAGGGGGGGGAGTGTTTCCCTCAGAAACTAAATATATAAAAAAGAGATTTGTCTTTATCTTTACATTTTTTCACTTATATATTTTATATTTAGAATGAACATTTTAATTGACATAAAAATACCAATATGCCGATAACAGTGAAAGGCCATGTGATCTTCTGTAAGAAAATGTGTGTAAATGTTAGTAGGCCTATACAGTATAGGGGCTATACAGGCTATTCCGACATTTATAAAATAATCTATCTAATTTTCAGAGAAAATAAAATAGGTAAATGCTAGATCAACAGGTTTGTAGATGACATACATTTGCCTTCATCAATGAACAGACGTCGTTGGTAATAGTTCACGTTCCAATGGCATGTCCCACTCCTATGCTTTCCTATGCTAATCGCGGCTGACATCACAGCGATCTCAGCGAGATCAAAGCGCCGCAGGAGTACTTATGAGCGAGCTGCTCTACATTCCGCCGCACTAGACGCTCGGCGCTCCCGCAACACCGAGGCACGACACGGCTTCATCCCAAATGATGCCTACCTGCTTGGAGTTACATATCACCGAATTGTGGATTTACGTATGCGTCCGAATGATTTTTGATTAAAACAAAAAGGATATTTTGACCGCTGAGACGTTTTATTTTCTTCAACTTTTCAAAGTCAAGCATTCAAGGTGAGGTGCGGTTGTTTTATTCAAAGTGTCGGAATTTTACGGCTGTTAACACAACATAGAAAAACGAATTAAAAGTCGTGACTGTAGGAAAGATATATGGCCGATGTGCGTGTAGTTTAAAAACGAGGTCTAGGTTGAAACTGTTGTATAACGCAGCATACAGGAGTATCTGTGGTTTTATCCTGTGCAGGCATCAGGACTAATGCCAGTTTATTTACATACAATTATATAGGGTAAAGTGAAACATGATAATAACGCCATGGAGTTTTCCAAGCGCTGCTAAAGAGGCGTGTTTTATCTAGTTAATCTCAATTAGGCTGCATGGGGTTCCTGCTAATCATTGGGAAATCACATGACTAATAGACTAGAATTGCCAATCACCCACCTACCGTAACTAATAGCTTGTTGAAAGACACAGGCTGTCGAATACTTAGCAAGTGTGAAACTATTTGCCTACAGCTTGACTTGTATAGTATAGTGAATATACCGCTGTGAGCACATAACAATAGGCCTATAATCTGCTACTAGGGCGTTTTACGCACACATTATAAGAGGTCTTCAAAGAGATCTCTTATCACCACAGGACTACTAAAAAGCCTTATCAGATCATGCGGGTCTCTTGCACTCCTGTGTTAACGGTCGGGGCGGGAGAATGTGGGGTGCACTGTGTCTTGTAGTGATGTTAGAGTAATCTAAAGCATTTGAGATTGTCTAACTGTTCTCTAATTGTTAAATTCTATTAAAAAACTGACTCAAAAATGTGTTTACGTGAGTGCGTGCGTGCGTATGGGTGCGTGCGTGTGTGTGTGTGTGTGTGCTGGGTGGGAACACAGCCCCTTGTATTAAAAAAAATATTAGGACTACATCATTTCTCAAATGTTACTCGTTACATTTCTATTCTGAGAGGTTTATAGAATGACTATAAAATAACTGAAAATGTATCAAATAACAACATGGGTTTCTCTCGAAGAAGTGTAATATAGTATATATTGAACCTTATTTTCTGTGTAGGCCTAACAAATTAATGTTTTATATAAATATCAATTTACAATAAGACATATCTCACTGTCAGTTAAATATTATTAACTTTGGATATCTGATGTTTTTAGAGTGCCCTTCCTGCTATTAAAGTATTCTTAACATTAAGTAAAACTACTTTTTTTTTTGGTTCAGCCTGAAAGCAGCAACAATAAGTTATTGATACTCAAATGGCAGTTATTACAATGATCTTTTCTTTGGCCCTGTTCACAACAGAGTGGAGAC
The DNA here is from genome assembly GCA_027564835.1 of Typhlichthys subterraneus. Taxonomy (NCBI): domain Eukaryota; kingdom Metazoa; phylum Chordata; class Actinopteri; order Percopsiformes; family Amblyopsidae; genus Typhlichthys; species Typhlichthys subterraneus. Next base: position 9,922 of record JAODUH010033803.1, read on the forward strand.
AGTGTCATGGCAGCAGATCTTTGAGTGCAACATCTAAACCAAGAAGATACTCGCTGGCCTGTTTTCTGTCCCTCCTGAACGAGACCCACGTTGAAATCATGAGGAAAGGCTGTGGTGTCCTGCCACTTGGTGTGCTCACGGTCCTGCTAGTCTCGCACGTTTGCTCCGGCATCAAGTGGCTGTAAGTATATAATGCCACATATAGGCTAGTTGCCCCTAAACCTTATAGAATAATACGTGTAATACACTGAAGCACAATTTAATAGCATAAGATATAGAATAGCAAGCGTGAAAATAGCACCAAAAATAATAATAATATGTAAACGCAAAGCATAATAATATATAAAACAAAAATTAGCATAATTTAAAATATATTTCATATATTTCTAAAATAAACACTTTCTCAAGACGTGGACATTGTGATTTAATTCATGTTTGTTTTGCTCATTTTGGATAAAATGTATAACGCGACCTCCGACCATCACCCCAACAGTATCAAGCCCACCAGTCCTAGGCTTGTCCTCGCACGCCTTACGCCACACAATAGCCCGTGTGATGAAGTCGCCATTGTTTTGTTTTCAGCATGTTATCAATCTATGAATATAACTGAACAGTCTATAACTGGGTGATGGGTGACCCAGGCTCGCCCACAGCAAATGTGGAAACAACATTAATCAAACTAATTATTGTGGAGCTCTTTGCAGTTTAAAGTGGATAGCAATATATGGAGAAGGCGCTAGACGCATTACTGTAACAGCAACAGGCAGGAAAAGACGACGTGTTTTGGAGGGAAACGCAAGGCTTCATTGTTGAGACACTTACAGAGTGTAATTGAAGAGGGCGTCTCAGGTGTCATTGTATTATTCAATGTCTTGGTGCAGATGAAGGAAATATAACATTATTGTGACTGCCATATTCTTACATTGCAAATATAATCCTTAGAAATAGGAAAACAAAACTGCAGAGTGAGTGAAAGGAGGATGCAAGTATATTTCTATCCTGAAAATTTTTTTAAAATTTATTTTAATTATGAAAAATTGTGTTAAAAAATGATTAGGATGGTATAAAGTTTCTTTCTGAAAAAGACTTGAATAAATCCTTTGTTTCTTCTATTGTGTTAACTCTATTACCACTTTTTATGGCTCACACATATGAACTAAACTGATATGACCTGATGTGAGACGAATTGAGCTAGACAGAGGTTACCTTCAGGATCAGGTTAACCAGTATGTCCACAACAACTTATCATGAAGACCTGTCGTATATAGAGCACCGACACTCATTCAAATGAGCCTTTCGGGGATGGCCTAGCGTGTGTTAAATCCAAGCGAGGCCTCTCACAGACCGCGCTAATATGCGGGCACTGCGATGCAAAACAGATGGGGCCGTAAACACCTGTGAGTGCTGGGTTTCTACCAGCACAGGGGAGTCGCAGCTTATCATCGGGCATGGCGGGCCCCTCCCCTCCCCCCGTCCCGGCGCTAAGACGAAACAGGCCGGGACACAGCCGGCGCTGCCCCGTTCTCACGAAGCATCAGCGGAGAGGGATTTCAGAATAAGCTTGAGATCGGGGGCCTAGAGATCGCTCCTCCCGTGGTGTCTCTATTGCATTCACTAGGTTTCAGTGTGTCAATCCAAACGCTGCGCACTTAAAAATGGCCTGTGAAGAGATGGTTCATGTCAAGCCAAGGGTATATACATTTTGGTGCAAGGAAAATGCAAATGCTGGTGGATCTACAGTATATGCAGTTACTCAGCTTGATGCTGATCAGACATTTTCTGTTTTGTTTTTCTTCCCTTGATGTACACATCATGGCCATATCTTGCGGGCCTCCTCTGTGCTTAAAGAGCAGCCTTGAGCCAAGAAAGTTCTGCTGTAATTTATTATTATTCCACAACCTCATATCCTTTGGGATCTCCGCTGTGATAAGAGGTTTCTCTCTGCTTTGATACATGCCAAAATTCTTTCCAACATCCAGTGTTATCTGTGCGTGCGTGCGTGCGCAATCGTCTGTGTGCGGTGCGTGATGTTAGAAAAGTTGATGTACGGGAAATGATATGGCAAACATACAGTTTAATAAAACTCAACAACATCTGACTTGGAGTGTCCCCTTAGCATTCCCATAGTATTCTTTTCCCCGACAGAGCAACGTTAATATCCAGTAATTCAAGCAATAAACACATACTGTGCAACTCCAACCAACCTTGGTTTTATTCTCTATTTCACCCAGAGCACTGTCACATACGCCCGCCTCATTGCACATCAACCAGACCCAACACTGTAAAATGCTTCCTAGCCTGGTTTCCTCCCAAGCCCAGCTCTGCCGCACCAACCTGGAGCTCATGCAAACCATCATCCAGGCTGCCAGAGAGGTGAAGAAAACCTGTCAGAAGACCTTCGCTGACATGCGCTGGAACTGTTCTTCCATCGAGATCCCCATCGACGCGCCAAAATATCGACCAGACCTTGATAGAGGTACGGGCGGCTAAAACAATCCTTCTCAAATTACACAATTGTGATTGGGTTTCCACACATAGGAAAAATACACTAAACCTTTTCTATGCATTTGTGCACAGAGGGAACAAGTATGGCTGTATACTTTAGCTGCTGTAACTCAGAGAACGCTAAGTGTTTTTTAGAGGGTTGTTTAACTATTGGTGGCCACGAAGTTCATGGAATTAGGACAAATATTCCAATCTAGGGTCGTTAGTCTTTTCGCTGCCTGCATCTGGTTTTAGTTGACATTTTTCAGTTTCAGCCTAACAATCCATATTCTCCTAACGGTGTCTCACACGCCACAGTGGATTCTGTTAAAAAGTTGCACAATGAGTTATAGGAAAGCGTCATCTTTGCAGATGCCATTTCATGAATCTTTTCTGTTTTTAATCCACCATCTTGCCTCGTCTTCCTCTTCTTGTGTGGCCAACCAATTTACTCCCTGCATTTGAAACAGATGATGAAACAGATATTTGAGACCCCCCAATCCCCATCCCACCTCACCCCACCCCCTAGATCATGCTTCCCCATGCCATACAATTCTACTAATAATTGGCTTATTACTTCCAAATTCCCCGCTATTATCTGACTGCATATCAGTCTGTGGTCCAGTCTTGGACTGCAATATATCTATTTTTAATCCCAGAGGGTAACTTGGAAATGCCATACTGAAGGAGATGGTTCTTTTCTATCAAGGGAAGGCTTTGATCCACAGTCAGCCTTTGGTTACACATGATTCTTCCTTCACCTCCATTTCCTCTTCAGCCTTAACATGTGTGCTCTCCATGTACAGGCGTCACCACCAATTACATCAATCTTATAGCTTTATGGTACAGCCAGACCTGCGTTGGACAGTGTAGTCTGGGTTTGAACGCTAGATTTAGTCATGTCATTTTGTCATGCTAGTTTTTGTTTGAGAACTGAGACAGGACCTCAGGAAACGTAGGGGTTTTGGTATATGAGGGAGAGAGGGAGGGAGAGAGAGACATTTGTTCAGACAGACAGGCAGACCTACAGATAGGCAGGCAGACAGGACAGACAAGTATTACACAATGTCAAACCTCGACTATTTTATGATCTATATCTTATTTTATAATCTCAACTATCATCTGGACGGTGGGGATGGGTGTGGGGTGGCACGTAGACTCTCGGAAATCGGATGCGCGGGACAGAAGTTAGCTAATCACACAGCTCGACACACAGCCACATAGGGCCAGAGGTTAACCAATCACCCAACTCGAGACAAGCGGGACAGAAGTTATGACAGAAGTTATTTAAATTATACTGGTTTTAACTGAGCCTACGCTGAGTGACACAAGGTATTTCTCTTGCCTTCTGGAAATATTGGAATACATGTCTGTATGTTCTTTAGTATTAGAGACTTGCCATTATAGTGTACAGTTATGAGCTATAACTATGTATTGTAATTGATAATTGCATTGTAATTGATAGTTGTATTATATATGTTTCCTTGTTGTTTTGTGTTAGTTAGCTGATATGGACCCAAGGGTCTGCAATAAAGTGGAATTGAATTAGCCAATCATACTTTATCCAATCACACGGCATAACACACAGACAAAACGGAAGATAGTCCGTCAAGACGCGCGGGACAAAAGTTAGACAGTCACTCATTTACCAATTACACAGCACAACACAGACGTGTGCAACAGAAGTCAACCAACCACGGAACTTTAAGGTATAGTCAGCTATTGCAAGCTACTTGTAAGCTAATAGACATTTAGTCAAATGAAACAAATATCTCGTGGCATAACACACAGACATACCGTAGCCAATCAGGATGCGTAGGACAGAAGTTAGCCAATCACAGCACAGCCCAACACAGGCTCACCCCTTCCCCTTTCCCAGGAACGAGGGAGTCTGCGTTCGTCTACGCCCTGTCGGCGGCGGCCATCAGCCACACCATCGCGCGAGCGTGCACGTCTGGGGACCTGCGGCTGTGCACGTGCGGGCCCATCCCCGGGGAGATCCCCGAGCCGGGCTACCGCTGGGGGGGCTGCGGCGACAACCTGCACTACGGCCTGACCATGGGCGCCAAGTTCTCCGACGCCCCCATGAAGATGAAGCGCTCTGGTTCCCACGCCAACAAGCTGATGCACCTGCACAACAGCGAGGTTGGACGGCAGGTGAGGATACAGTATGTAGGATATAGTGTGTGTGTGTGTGTGTGTGGAGGTGTGAGTGTGTGCGTGGATGTGTTCGTGTGTGTGCGTGTGGAGGTGTGTGTGTGCGTGCATATGTTCATGTGGGTGTGTGTGTGTTTGTGCGTGTGGAGGTGTGTGAGTGTGTGTGTGTGTTTGTGCGTGTGAAGGTGCTTGTGAGTGTGTGTTTGTGCGTGTGGAGTTGTGTATGTGGAGGTGCGTGGATGTGTCTGTGTGTGTGTGTGGAGGTGTGTATGTGTTAATACTAGGGATGGGCTCAGGTGCATGTATATTCATATACTGTATACATGTTGAATGCAATGGTCGGATGTGAACCTTGTTGAGAGAACCCGCTTTTGAAATCGGTGGGCGTGGAACTCAGTCCTAGCAAAATGTCCATAGAACGATCTCATTGCGAGATCAAGCCTGTCTTGGTGTTTACTGGATATTACATGTTCTGAAACTAACCCCCCCCCCCCCCCCCCATCCTCTTCCCCCAAATACGGAGCTCAAGTACTCGCTTGTTTTCTCTTTCGGGTACCCACGCTCTGTGAAAATGATCAAAAAGCACATCCCGAACTGTGACCTGCGAATAATCATGCTGAGATATTGAGATTATTGTGTATAAACAAACATTTGTTATTGCTTGAAAACAATTATAACTTCAAAAATATATTATATTAAAAAAAGCAAAAGATACGGTAACTTGCTTTTTTATTGAGTGTAATATCAAGTGACATCGTGAAGCACATGCAACTTATAACACGTAAAATGAAGACAGGTGCCCTGATTCTTTATTGTATGAAACTGTAGTGCCGGATGGCAGACTTATAAAACAACAGGGTTTAAATTTGAAAGGCAAACAGGGAACAAGCACTTACTGTACTTGAAACATCCACAGTTCAGCGACAATGGACCTGGAGACACAAGGCTGGAGCAGGCAGACCGTCGGATAACAATGAGATGGAACACAGGAAAACACACTAGACAGTACACAGACACAGGTTGACCTAACAATGTAACCAGTGGAAATGAACACCAATGAGTTCTGACCTGACGCCATAACAACATGGCTTCCCACATGATCACATTTAGAAATATGAATTATATAACTATATCATATTTTTATTTGTAAAACACATTGAAATGCAAGATCAGATTTAGCTACACTCATTAATACATACACATACATTTAGATACGTAAATATATAGATGTTAGGCCTATTGTTATGTAGTAACAGCTATATGTCAATAGTTGATTAGATAGATAGATTAGATAGATAGATGATTCTGTATGCCACAAGTGAGGCTCATTGATCGGGCGTCCATGTTTTTTACGACTTCCGACTTCACACAAGTATCAGATCCATATGTGACGTTTTGTGACGCTCAGATTGATCGTAGGCACTTGAATGTAATATACTGAAAATGCCCAGAGAAATAATTCTCCCCCCTCCCCCTTCCAAAAATCGAATGCGTCCGTTGGAACCTCTCTTGGGCTGTAGTGTATGTCCACTGAGCCTATAGGAAGTGTTTCACATGACCTCTGACCTCCGCATGCCCCCCCTTTCCCCCTGTAGGCGCTGAGAGACGCCCTGGTCATGAAGTGCAAGTGCCACGGCGTGTCGGGTTCCTGCTCCATTCGAACCTGCTGGAGGGGCCTGCAGGACCTGCGGGACGTCGCCATGGACCTGAAGACCAAGTACCTGTCAGCCACCAAGGTGGTGCACCGGCCCATGGGCACGCGCAAACAGCTGGTGCCCAAGGACATCGACGTGCGGCCCGTCAGGGAGAACGAGCTGGTGTACCTGCAGAGCTCGCCCGACTTCTGCGCCAAGAACGACAAGCTGGGCTCCATCGGCACGCAGGACAGGTGGGGAGCGCACGTGTGTGTGTGTGAGTGTGCACGCTTTAAGTGTGTGTGTGTGTGTGTGTGTGCGCACATGTGAGTGTGTGTGGCTTTTTTTTTTAAGCATGTGTGTGTGTGATTTCTTTTAAGCGTTTGTGCACGTGTGTGTGTGTGTGTGTATGTCTTTAGAGTAAACTCTGACAAAATGTACAGTAAGCTGTGTGTGTGTGAGTGTGTGTGTGCGTGTGTGTGTGAGTGTGTGTGTGAGTGTGTGTGTGAAACAAAATAGAAAGTTCAGTATATTCTATTTGACTGGATTCTCTGAGCGTACCGTACCGTCGTAGCGGCTGACCAAGTGGTGTGTGTGTGTGTGTGTGGGTGCGTGTGTGTGTGCGTGCGTGTGACATACCGTCGTAGCGGCAGACCAAGTGATGTGTGTGTGTGTGTGTGTGTGCGTGTGTGCGTGCGTGCGTGTGACGTACTGTCGTAGTAGCAGACCAAGTGATGTGTGTGTGTGTGTGTGTGACATACCGTCGTAGCGGCAGACCAAGTGATGTGTGTGTGTGTGTGTGTGTGCGTGTGTGCGTGTGTGCGTGCGTGCGTGTGACGTACTGTCGTAGTAGCAGACCAAGTGATAATAGTTGGCAGTTGATTTCAAACAGTTTTGATGGACGGCTCCCCAGATGGACGTGTGTCTTACAATCCATCTGACGTGTCAGTTTACCATTTAGTTCAGAGGTCAACATTTTCTGGCTGATAGAAACACTGCACAGGGACCCCCTTCACATTGTGCCCTGTATAATAGCAGGCCACTAACTAAGCCATTAAAAAAATTATTGACAGATTTACACAAGTTGTATTTATGTTAATGTATATTTTCTTACATTTAAATTTTTTGAAGAAAATACATTTGGGATTACATAATTTGGAGGACCCCCTGCAGTAACTCTGAAGACCCCCTAGGGGTCCCAGACCCCCATTGAATACCTCTGGCTTAGTTGTATTGGGAGGCTAGCTGATAAGGAGCAGCCGTCACTGAGACTGGCCTGTCTAAGCACGTGTGGCTGACGGGGCCATTGTGACCGGGGCCCCTTGTCCAGCTATCAGAACCACTGAGTAATGCAGTTATTCTTGGGCCTGAGTGGACGCTGCTGATACCCATTTGAGAGGGCCACACAAAGGGGAAAGCAGCATCAGTGCCCTGACAGATACAGATGAACCCCTTACTCTTTACATTCAACCCCGGTGCTTTAACGATGGGGTTTGTGGTGTTGTTGGTTGGCATTCTGTGAGAACTTAGTCAGCAGCAGGGAGACAGACAGAGGCAGAGAGAGATGTGGCCGAGCCACTATGAGAGAACATGCCTCAAGCTTTGCTATCATGCGAGAAGAATTGGCCAAATTACATATTGGCAGTACGACAGCAAAGCCACATAGGAGGCCGTGTGAGAAGTATACCAATGTGACACTAACATTATTACTGTTGTTGCATGGAAAAACATATATGCTGTTGTGCTGTGTGTATATATATATAATTATAATAATTATTATTATTATGAAGCATGTGCTAATATACTGTTTTAGGCTGTATGTATAAACCTACTGTGTATCTTAGTGTTAATAGATGTTACTAATATATTTGCTGTAAACGAAGTAATAGGATTGATCTGTGATGAGACACATCACTGCTGCTGTTAATATTGCCAAATTCCCATTTTTTCAATATTGCATTGTATGTGCTGATCAATCCAAATCACTTCAGGACCTGGCTGGTTTTCAACGGTACACTCTGTCCGCTCATACATCATCAAATTAAAATGCTAATGTTAATGGGGGTCCCGCTCGCAGCCCCTCTCCTCCCCCCACTCACACTGTGGGCTCAGAGCTCAGAGATGGGGTGCAGTTACCACATTTACTCCCATGGTAGTACCTTGCTCTATCTTCGTTTCTCTTCTAAATATCTGTTTGCCAAAAACCTTCAGCCACTTCTCCAACAGCTGGTGCTCTCGGGTGGGTGGATGGGGGGGGGGTCGTTGTTTCCCAGACCTTTCGGGTCACCGACCGGCCACTTCAGGCGGTTGTTATCTGCCTTATCGCCCTCGAAGTGACTTCTAATGTTAGTGCTTGTCGACAGCCACATCTCTGACCTATTGACGAGGCCCGAGGACAGGAGCTAGCAGCAGCAGCTCTCAGCCAACACATCAGGAATGTGTGCTCCGCTGCGTGTCCGCAGTTATGCATGCTTGTGCTGTCCTCTCTGTGGGGACGCTGGTCCAAAGAACGCTGGTGAGTTCAGCACGGGGACAAATGTAATCTTTTAGCGGAACGTCCGCAGCAAGTGAGAGGCGTGTGATCCCCGCAGTGGGACGGGGCCGTGGCTCTGTAAAGGGAAACACATCGGACTTGTAGGTGGCCTAGTAAGAGCCTGTTGCTCTTAAAGTACGCGGACGTGCCTCTCACATCACGCCAGCGGCAAACAAGAAAGAGACAGACGGCTAGCCCCGTCCCGTTGTGCCGCTACTATGGAGTGATATGGGGCAGAAGGTTCCCCTGGCAACACAGATATATATGGGGCAGAAGGTTCCCCTGGCAACACAGACATGCGGGAGCTTTGTAGACTTGCCCGTCCCGAAGGTCCCTCTATTGTTACGAGGCCTGTCCTACATTCCCAGAGCTAATACTCCCAGTGCCTCCGTCACCACGCCACTCATTAACACGTGGCCATTATGGAACAATGTAATTAGGTGGACGGGCCTAAGCTAAACAGAGGGAGGGTTCTCCTGTGTATTCAAGGTGATTTATGGCATTGGGGAGGGGGGAAGGGGGCGGTGCTAGGGGTGGGAGGGGAGGTGCTATATCGCGGGCTCCCCTCTAAATGCCCTGGGACTCCTGGAATGAAATGAAAGGCTCCCGAGCCTCTGCGGCACAAAGCCGAAAGCCAGGAGGGGCGGGGTGTGTGTGAGTGACTGCTAGCACAAAGGAGGACAGGATGGTGGAGAGATCTGGGTGTTGGGCTCCCATCTGGAAGGTCATGGGTTCGAACCCCGGTGTTGACCACCTGTAAGTGTCCTTGAGCAAGATGCCTAACCCCCCTAACTGCTTCTGGTGGTTGGTTGCACCTTGCATGGCAGCAATCACCATTGCTGGGTGAATTTGAGGCAAAATGCTTTACAGAGCCTTAGTTTGCTGGACCAAGCGCATGTGAGAGCACTCTAATCCTCTGACCTAGACTGTGCACAGAGCAAAATTGACACGCTGTAAACATACAGTTCCAGGCAACTTGGAAGTGAAGCTCTATCCGTCCTCCTAGAGACAGTAAGACAGTATGAACGCCACTTGAAGTTCCTACTTGTAAATTCTACCCCGACCAAGCAGTGGTTTGACGTCACACAACAATATCGGCACCATGGGGGCATATAGTGTAAACTGTACTATTAAAGGCAAGGCTACCGGGCTGTCTGGAACGCAGCACTAGTTGTTTTCAAGCCGGAACTGAGATATTGATGTTTCATTGTCGTTTTTGTTGCCAATAACGCGTGTTTGTCTCCGTTACCTCCAGGCAGTGCAACAAGACGTCAGTGGGCAGCGACAGCTGTGACCTAATGTGCTGCGGACGTGGCTACAACCCGTACACAGAGAGGGTGGTGGAGCGCTGCCACTGCAAGTACCACTGGTGTTGCTACGTCACCTGCAAGAAGTGCGAGAAGATGGTGGAGCGATACGTCTGCAAATGAGTTCCCGCCCCTGCCGGCTAAGCACTGCCGGCGGCCCCGGTCCCTGTATTCATCCACCCAGCCCGCAATTACAGGGCTGCAGATAACCAAAAGCACTACGTACAGAGAGAAAGGCTTACTTTTGTCTTAAGCTTTTAGCATGTCTGTGTTTCGTTGCATTGTGCATCTTTATTGAATCTCCGAAAAACGCCATTTTGGACTTTTGTCAGTTACTTTACGCGGGGTTGTTGTGACAACGGCAAGCGCTTGTTTTTTTAATTATTTTTTTTATATGCGAAAACCACCGTCCTGGGTTTTTATCTTTTTTTTAATTTCTTTTTTTTTATGAGCATATGTGTAAGCCCTACTGGGGCATCAAAAGTCTATTTTATTATAGCTTTATTAAAAGAAATAATATTGGATTTTATTCTGGGGGAGTATCTCCTGATGATCAGACAGAGACTGGTGTTTGGTGACTGTTCCATGGACAGATGGAGCCACCCTTTGGTACTATGGGTACATTTCTTTCTCCACAGGACGGACAGTGGAACAAAGGAACTAATAAAGGGAATTACGTTGTAATTGTGAGGCATTTTCACAGATGACCTTTAGGACTCTTAACAGGTGTTCTGTGTGGTGTCTTAAATTAATCATCTGTGCTTCTGTGGAAGAGCTTTGAAACTTTAACAGAGAAAGAATATAAAGAGGTTTGTGTGGAGAAGTGGAGCATTGTTTTCATATTGTCTGACATGCGGGCAGTTCAAAATCTTTATTTTCAGCACATATCTGAACTGAACTCATGGATCTTGTACAATGTCATTTTGTAAACCGCTTTTTGTGGATGTACATAGTGTCTTTTGTATACTGAAATAAAGAAATAAATATTTATAAGCTAATTAAATAATATTCACCAAGCTCTTTATATGGAAATTGTCTATTTTATAACTTAGGTCCCTAAACATAATGTTGGCTGGGACAAATCAGAGGCTAATTGTTTCTTGACTAAGCTACTTTTTATTGTAATTGATTAAACCTTCAAATTTGAAAAAATAACGCTTTACAACATTTATCATACTACGATTGTAAATCATATCACCACGTTTTGTAATAAGTTGCAGGTCTTAAACCTGAGCCCCCGATGGGATCAACCTCTGATTTGCCAAATGCTGGGAAAGTGTTTATTTGGACAGTCCACATTCGTACAAAGGCCGCTTTAGTTTTCAACACTTCTATCATAGCTTTAACAGCCAGAACACATTGACTGGGGGCCAGACGTCCAATGGCAAAACTTGTCATTTACAGAAAAGCCAGAAATCTAATTTGGTTGGATACATAGAACCTAGAAACCTGGAGGGAAGAAACGTTGGAAGGGTAAATGGAAGGAAAGTGTTAACCCTTCGACCAGCCTTGTGCAGGCTCAAGTAGTTGTCATGACTTTACTCAGACAGAAATAATCGAGGAGTACGTCGGCCCCACGGCTGTGAGGTCACATGACACGGTCGTACTGCCCTTTACTGTGCTGCACGTGTACCACAGCAGCACTGCCCAAGCAATAGCACTCAGCGCTATATAAGGTACAGTGCAACACAATGACCCTGGCACTGTTGTTAGTATAGGCCTATGATTTTACGGTGTGTTGCATTGTCTCATATTCAGGTGAATGTCAGGTGTTGTACCGGCAGGGTGGACCCAAAAGCACGACACGCAGGTTCTCCGAACACAAGGGTTTATTTCCAGACTTAATAACAGGCGCACACACGTAACAGAGGGCTGACTTAAAACGAAGATTCGACAAAGACAACAACACACACTAGGGCTTAAATACAGGGACACAAGACAGGCCATTGGACACAGACAAC
>JAODUH010033824.1:7449-17818 GCA_027564835.1 Typhlichthys subterraneus
GAATTGATGTGGCATATTCAGAGAAATATAATGCTCAACAGTCTGTGGCATTACACCCAGCCTTTGTAATAGGTGCTTTGATGTATGTTATCTGAATGTGTTATTAAGTATCTTTGTTTTAGTTATAAAGAACAACTGGGAACACAGTATCCTGTTAAAAACAATATTCCAAGCAGTCTTACAAAATGCAAAATATAAAATTTTTGTTAAATTAACTGAGTGGATAATTAATATGCCCTCATTTTTCATTATAGACAGATATTGTGTATTACTGTATGTGTTCCATGCATGTTATTTGCATGTAGTGGGGTTATTGTATACGACTTGTTAAACAAGCATGTGTTAATGCTTACTAAATACTGAGATGTTAAAATGATTATTGATTATGTGCTTACTTATACTTTCATTCCTTTTACTGTATATCTTTATAATATGTTATAGGCTAATGTTTGTAAATGAACTGTGATAGTCTTTGCATTTTAATTGTGAGATCAACTGGCGAACAGAAGAAATTTAGCTGGTTGCCAAATCTGGCATATTGCATTTGTTTTAAATGTTCAATACTCAGATTTGTACTGCCATTATTTGCTCCTAACATTGTCCTGCTAATGCAGTGAATGGAGCATGTCTGGCCACCTTACCATGAAAGAAAAACTGTTTTATCACATTTGCACATATTTAAGACTTGAGTGAGCAGCACTGGAGATTGTATTACCTCCCATTGGCTATTTACAAAGCATAAGTGATAAGAAAAATGACTTGGTAAATAAGTAAGATTTCCACACATACCCGGCTACTGTTTTTTGCGAGTGTGTTGTACTAAACTGCACTCAATTAACCAATAAATTGTTTTAATCAGATTGGCCATGGCGATTAGTCATTGAGTCGCAAATCAGAGTGTGGGTCTGTGTTCACACACTTGAAATGTGTGTACACATTTGTGTCTCTGTTTAGAGGTTGCTGTGATCAAGGTCATATGAGACTGATTTATAGATAATGGTAATGGTTTTTCTTTCTTCAGTGCATTCAGTGTTGCCTTCAATTATTGTCATTATGGACGCAGTGCCTTTTCACATATATGTTTTTGTTTGTTAGTTTGTGTTTTATCTTTACTGAGAGGTAAAGGTCTCTGTCTCATTGTTTGCTGCTTATAATGGGGTGAGAGGATTATTCTACTGGCATGACATGAACACTACAACTCTAGCTAGACACATCCAAAATAATTGTCAACTAATGCCTTAACCACATTCATTTTGGGTGTCCAGTCCAGTAGTAGCATGTATATTTAGCTATGTTTTCAGTCTCTATTGTAACTCAGAAATATGTACTTTTTCACTATGGCTGTAATATGATCTTGGACTTTAATCATATGTCACATTGTAATTGGACAGGATCAGACCATTTTGGAAAGTGAGAAGGGTTTCAACCCGGTAACGTGTGGAGCACAAAGTGAACATACATTCAATGGGAAATACATTGCCCTGGAAAGACATCTTACCGTGTGTTTTGTTTAACTTTTTTCATCATGGGTTAATCTGTAAATGTATATACTGTATATTAGGGGTGTAACTTCTCAAAACAAGACCAAATACAATAAAAACGTTGTAGTTCCTTACAGAACCGCGGTCTTCACACACAGGGCCACAACCTGCTGCAAGTGTAGCATGTTGAGCTCTCGTACATTGCTACTGAACAAAACAATTTTTTTTTTAGCCTTTCTATAGACGCAGGTGGCAACCCAAACGAAACATACCACCAAGAAGCAATGTAGGCCTAAGCATTAGTTCTCATTCATGGATTATTCAATACGATGTAGGGTTTGCGACAATTACGGCAAAACGTTTATTACCTTCCCATTTAATTAGTAGTAAGTAATATCACACTTTATTACAGCGTATGTATAGGTCTTTCTCTAACAGCAATGTCGTGCTATAACAGCAATGTCTAGGTTATGCATGCAGCGTTGCACACATGTTCAGACATATGGAAAACTGTTATCTTCATTGTCTGGGTAGTTTGGCATGTTGCATGCAGTTACCTTGGCTTGAATTAAACTGTCCTAATGGCCTTATAGTATACAAATAAATGGATTCTTATAAATAATTTCCGGTGCCTGAACTAATACTTACAAATTTTGTTCATTGTCGTTCATCATAGTACCTTGTTGACCATCCCTTAGCTGGCAGTTCTTGCATTTGTCACCTTTTTCCATTTCTAAAATGCAGGCAGCTTAAAATGATGGGTTGATAAAAGTAAGCCATATTGGCACTTTAAGCATGTTTAAAAATGTAGCTAGCTAACTAACTGCAGGCTACCTGCTGTCATCAGAGCAAGTATTAATATGTAAAATAAGTATTACAATGAATGGTGATGATGGTGTCATTTAAAAGCACCAGAGGAAAATATAGCAATCAAAATAAAAGTAGCAGCAAATGACATACCAAAATATGCATTCTAATTCAGTCTGGTAGATACCGGTCGTATATGAACCGGTGCCATGTTATCAACCCTAATAATATAGTTAATAATGTTTAAATATTTAACACAAATAAATTTTTAATTATCTATACTGTATAAATGTATTATTTCATGTCATGCCATATTTTTTTTAAATACCACTAGTCCCCTATCTGTGTATAATACACAACACTTATTAAGGATCCTTGAATAAAAGTTCACTCAGTCCTTGTTGCGGCACAGATTAATCGGAGGCATTCAGCATGAAATTAAGAATTGATTATTGTAAGGCATGTCTGCTTGATTAACCCAGTTCAATGGCATTCTCTTAGACAGGCGAGACGCCAGGTCCCAGCATTAATTCTCTTATATCTGTGCAGATGACACCTCTGCTTAAAGATTCACATGGCTGAGACCTGTTCCTTTGCCCTTGCAGCTAAAATGAGGATTCTAGCCTTTTTGTTGCCATACTCTGAAAATAGTAACCCTTTAATATCTCCTTAGATATTTCTTACGTTTATATGCACACTTATATTCCATTATTATTTAAAACATGATAATATGACATCATGAAGTCATGCACAGTGAAAAGCACAGTGCCTGGTCTAGCACTGTACGTGTGTATTTATAGAGTATATACAGTATATAGTAAAACTATATTTTGACTATAAAATATTATAAAATAACTGTAACTTCAAAAATGTTGTGTAGTGTCCCTGAAATGATAAATCATAATGATTGGGCCTATATTATTTTTAAGTCCCTGACAGATTTTCAGTAAGTTACATGCTGCATTTATTTATTGATCCTTTGTCTATTTCACTTTACAGACCCTGACTGCTGTCTGGCAGTGCGACTAATGATCACACATTCACCAGTCAATGGACCTACAGTAATACTAGAACCTCCCATGTGCAAACAGCTATTTGTCAGTAATGCATGCAGTAGATGTATACGGTATATGCATTTGCAGCATTCACCGATTACACTCTAAAACGTTCTCTTGGGCAACTGCCCGAGTAGTCACCACCAACTGCCATACAATTGATGAGCTATTGTCTGAATTTTTTCTGATAACTCAGCTAATGAAAATGTATGAAACTGTTAAGCAAGAAACTAAGACAAAGTTATTGAGTCTGTTTTTGTATTACTACTGTACATGATGTCTCACTTACAGTAAACACTTTATAATAATATCCATTCACTAAACACATGTATGAACAGATAATACTCTACAGTATGTCAACTTAGGAGATGTATGAAATGGTGCATTTGTTTGTGACTGAGGGCTGCCATTTCCTTCATGTGTTTATGTTTTTGACTGTGTACCTTCAGCCTATAGCAAGCAAATCATCTTATTTATGGTTGTAATCCAGCTCTATGATCTTAGCAGGATCTATAGTGTTCCACCTTAAAGTTGCTTTCTCCTTCTATGTGTCAATGTCCTTATCTGGCAAAGCATTTCTTTAAATAACCCAGGAAAATCAGCTATATTATGGTAATCGTACTACACGCTTTAGCAAAGGAAAATCAGATACATTCTGTCATGTTGACAATTAGCTGTAGGTGTTGATTGGACAAGGTTGGCAGATTAGAGAGACTAACACATTAGTGCACTACACTGCTTAAATGACGTTTGAAATTATTTCATTTCTGTTATATTTTCAAGGCAAATCCAGAACATATTCAAAGGAGGTTTGAGGCAGAGTGGAGAGCTTTTCTTACTTTTCCCTGAGCAGATGACATGCACTATGCTCGTGTTGCTTGTGTTCCACCTCAACCTCTGTACACACAACACCCAGCAAGGGCAAAACGCATTTTAATAAAATGGATAATCAGACGTTGCAAGCAAATGCCTGATGGAGAAGAACACTTCTGGCAAGTTAGGGACCAAATGAAAAGCCCATTCCCTGATTAAAAAAAAACATTCCTTATCTAAAATTATTTGACAAATAAATGACCATGTAATCTGGTCTAAATGATATAATAAAATAACATAATTTAGTTCAGAGCACTATATGATGGCAGAATAGAAACATAAGCATCATTCCATGAAGTATGCTTGTCATTGGCTTGTATTGCCTCCTGCACATTTGCTAAATATATACAGGTCTACTGTACTTTTTCTCAATTTATTTTAATGTGACGTCCAAAGTATCAGCAGATAATCAATAGCCTACGAGTCTATTTAGTAATGTGTTTTTGTAAATCCTGTTTTCTTGCTGTTATTTCCTAACATATTCTGTGTCGATTGTTTACTTCTGCTCGCAATCTTTCTCCTCGTCTGTCATCCCTGTCCAGTCCAATGCCTATGGACGATGAAATCAAGTGTCAGTCCGTCTGTAGAAACATGTCCATCCGCTCCTTATACTTATAATTAATCATTTCAGCCCATGTGATATTTGTCAGTTTAAAGCCTGTGGGGGGTTCTGTCTGTCATTTAGCAAGACAGCGGTGCATGCTTATTTGCCATTCTATTTTGAGGTTTGATTGACAGGTAGACAGGCTTGACATTCTTGCAGGCGTTGTGGAGCCTGTTATTATGCATACATTAACATTCTGATAAACACATGGTCGACCATTGAGGAAATAATTACATGCCATCACTCCACTGTCTCGAAAGACCGCGGCTTGCACCGTGTGTGTGTGTGTGTGTTGAGAGTGTGTGCGTGTGTGCATGCATGTACATTTCACTCCATAAATATAATCTCGCTGCCTGTCTTCCCTTCCTATTAATGAGTTCAACAGTGGTAGCTCTCATTTGGAAAACACTTTGCAAGCTCATCATCTTCTGGTTCCTCCAGTGGTGACCTAGCCCCATAGTGAACATACTGTACCAGTTGCTATGAAAGCTTTACCAAGCTAAATGCGGTAACTCCTTATTCCCGATCAGTCCTGGCTATGACAAATATGCACATTGCAAATTTACACATATTTAAACTACTCATTTGAGAGCCAACCTGAAAGGTGGACGATAACTACTGTATTTTATATTCCCAACCATAATAAACCTAAATTCCCCCTATGGGTAATCTTTGAATCTAAAAAACGACGGCGACAGCGGAAATTGAGAATGCTAATGCATGTTGCCATGACATAACATTGAAATATATAAATTGATGATTTTTGGAATAGAAATGACAGATCTGTATCCATAACTCCACATGATTGTCAATATGTATACTGTATACCGATGTGTTTTTATTGCACCATTGCCCCACTGTCGAAGAATGCCACTTCAAACAAAACAGATCAATATTAAACTTGACAATTGACTCACAATCCTTCACCCCAATGGAAAGGACCCATTGGGCTAATTATATCTTGGCAAGCAACATATTGACCGTGTGCCCAGAGGCTCTCAGTCAGCACCAACATCAGATTTAGTTCACACTACCAGTGGTATCAATCAGACTGTATGTCGCATGGTCTGATTGATGGGTCCTGGCAGTGAACGACTGTTATAGGTGTGTCCAATCTGCAACAGGCCGCCAATCATGCTTTGATTTGAAAGGAATATGTACAGCAAACACTGCCTTACGTATTGTATAACCACGAGCATGCTTTGTTGCTGCGACTATTACTATGCATAAACATGAGAAGGTTTTGTTGCAGAGCACCCAAGACTACTGTATTGTAATGTGCCAGGGCTATTATAAATACCCCCACCCCTTTCATCTGGGAGCCCTGACGCTGTGTGAATAATACGCAAGTCAGCAAACGTAGTACAGTGGTATGTACAGCTTTCAAAGCCCTAGTAAAATACCTTTATAAAGCCACGGTGGAAAGAAAAAGCAGTCTAGCAGGCAGTGTCAGATTATGCCGTAGTCAGCCCAGCTCACTTAGATGTGACACAGGTTGTCAGAGCCATGGTGTTTTGTGTGTGGACACATGGACTTTACATGGCTCTGGGTCAGTAAACGGATGTGTGTGTGTGTGTGTGTTTGAAGAGCTAGCTGTCGACGGACCTTTGACTTGACATTTGTTTTGGTGTGAAGGCCAAGTTTCTCTTCCATCGTCTGCTACTGTCTAAAAGGAGAGCCCTAGGGAAGCTCCCGTGAGAGGCTGACCCTTCGGTGAAAGTGCAAATAATATGAAGTGCACCAGGCCGACGAGCCAAACCCAGAACCCTGGTAAAGCCATGTCGGTTAACCATTGTCTACTAAGAGCAGTTTTTGTACCTTCTGCTTTATTCATATTCATGACACATAGGCGAATCAATGATTGCAAGGACTACTCCCCCACACTCTTTGTTTTATTTTTAAAATGTATATTTTTTTTACCTTGAATTGGGCATGGGCACTTATGGGAGTTGGGGGCCTACGTGAAAGGACCCCTAATGTCTCCGTACGCCAGACGCCGCTACGTGCCACTAGAGCGGGAAACCGAGTGGAAAAGAAAAAGCGATGTGACGTGTCCGTCAGGCTCTCCTAACACAGAGTACTGGCGGGAGTTGGGCTTTCAATTATTCAACCTTTTTCGGTGCCCTTGAAGTGTACATTAATCTTGCTCCATTCTCTGCGTGTTAACAAGGGACGTCTCTTGCCTGCTGCAGCAAGCACGAATGCAGCTGTCACCACCATTTCACTTCATTGTTGTTTCGTTGTTTTGTTGGGGGGCGGGGGGGATACGGGCTAAAAGTATCAAAGGCAGCACATAAATTAAAGCTATGCTGTCCTTTTTTTTACCACATGACCTTTCAAACCATATACAAATGTGCAGAATTACACATACTGTTTACTGTATTATTGAGGATGTAGAGATTTTTGTTTTTTTTAGTTATTCCGATCAGAATAACTGTGTTTGTGCATTTGTTTGTTTGTGTGTGCACTCACTTGTGCCCATACATTTGTGCTAACTTCTTCTGAGACACTAAACACCAAATAAAAAGAGGAAGAGAGACGTTGTCTCTCTTGCTTCAGGATAAATGTGTCTTGTGTTCCATTATAACCCTGCATAACACATCCTTAACTACTGTTGGAAGCATTAGCTGTAGCCCACACTGACCTGGATTTCAACATTGTCTCAAGATTTGGCTCTTACTCTGCGCTAGCCAGCACAGCTTGAGCACTTATATTTAGACAAGGCTGCCGCCTGCCCCGAAATTACTCATGCTGTGACTTCCCGGGGATTCCTGTTAGCTCATCCGCTACTCTTCTCTTCAAAAAGACAAGGGGGCTGTGACCTTTATCCTGTGCCTGTGGTTTTTGTCCTTTGCGGGGTGCCATACCTTGACCTTTTCCGTCCTTTTAGGCTACAGCAAGGTAATCAATTAGTGGCTACTTAGATTATCACAGTCAAAAGGTGAACAAACCTAGGGGGGAGGGAGTTGTACGGAATATCTGTTTTAATGATTTCTTGCCTTTCTCATTACCCTGGGTAGGTACGGCTAGCTGTGGTGTGTGTGTGTGCGTGTGCGTGTGTGTGTGTGTGTGTGTGTGTGTGTGTAAGTACGTGCGTGCGTGTGTGCGTGTTCGTGCATGAGGAGTCAGATGCGATGGGGTTCGCCCTTGAAGCCATGTCAGAAGGGCATGGGAAAGTGCCTACGTTGGTTGGGATAGTTAAAAAAAAAAAAACACCATCTTGCTGGTGTTTGCACTTGCTTAGGGATGGAGGAGTCCGGAGTAAGGAGGAGCAGGGGCTTTGGAGATTGACGGACATGTCTCCCCCTGAGCTGTGTTAACTAAGCACACCATCAAAGTCTGATTATTCAGCCTGTCAAGCCCGATCTGTAGAGGCCATCTTTCCACCTTGGGGAAGAAACGCCGGAGCCTTTATTCAAGACAATACAACATGCTCAGGAAAGCAGGAAAGTGTCTGATTAGCAGAGGATGTAATTTTTACTCATGCTTTTACAACATGTATGCTTTTATAACTGTCTGAACAAGGGACGGTTGGGAGGGGGGATGATGAAAATGCCAGCTTCATTGAATGCCTTTGGCATTGCCATTCGTGATTAGAAAGTGCCTTTTAAAGTGCGCCCCTGACATCCACAAAGCCTATTTAGTAACAGTGACCTTCAACCTGTAAAGCAGCCCGACTGTCTCTTGGGACTTCCTCTTGAGTGCGAGGGCAGGGTGGCATTTGCTAGTGTTCATAATCACGGTCATTAGAAAGTAATTTTTCTTGAATATTAGACTGGATAATTGCATGCGTGCAATGGTATGGCACTGAGGTGGCTGCAGATATGTCACAAAGAATCGGTTTGGAAATATGTAAAATGAATGCGCTGCTGGACTCTGCCACAGACGACAGGTAGGTAAAGGCTTCATGAGCTGGTTGCTTTCTAATATCAGCCTCATGAAAATGGAAGCCTTTTTTTGCATTGTCAGTGGTGTCACAGCAGGGAAATGACCTAAACCATCCAGTCTGGTTTTCTACATTTTTAATGACCTCATGGCCTACCAGAATCAGCATGGGTTTAGACCTCTAAAACAGCAAATCCCATAGGAAGGCTTGTGCCAATTGTGTCTAGTCTCAGCCTCTTCCATCCATTAGCACTATGTCACATAAGCACAACTCTGTGCTGAACATCTCATACACACATACTTATACTGTATAAAATACTGTATTTACAAGTATGCCTGCAAACAGCCAGCTTGTGTCATCAAGTTTCCCGGATTCCACAGTCTAGGTTTAACTTCTGACTTAGTCAATGAGTCCTCTACGAGACTAAATTGTGTACTATACAATGGCACAAGTCAGGAGGCTAACTCATAGACGCATGCAGGACAAAGTGTTTGCTTGCTTCATTCAAACATCATGTGCCCTGACATATTCTATAGAGATTGTGTTACTCTCTGTGGTATCCAGTACACAAACAAACATTCTGGGCCTCATGTATGTACATTAACGAGTGCAGCCAGACCGCAGATAGCGCACGCTGTGCCGTCGCATTTTACGTTGGATGTACTAAACTTGCGGTGGGGCCAAACTTCAGCGTTTGGCCCCACCCTCTAAACTTGGAGGCGATATGGCGAGTAGCCTGTGTTCCAGCCTAATCTGTAAATTTTGCGGCACCCGAAAACAATGGAACATTATTTATGAATAGCATACTTATAGCATACTTATAGCATACTGTATGTATTGTCAAACCTAGAGATAACATTAAACCCCCAAAATAATTATGGATGGACTATACAATGTATATTAATAATAACTACTCGCAGGGAATGGGGAAGAATAATTTATTTTAACAGCTCACAAGCAATCATATCCTCTGAACCTCTCCTTGGCCTGTGTCTTCGATTTGTTAGGATGTATCCTGCCATAGCTTCCCCTGTTCAAAGAAACGTGCTAACGATATATACAGTATACAACTTGCGCTGCCCGTCGCAGTTTTTATACATTCAAAGGAATCACTCTCTCCTTACACTTCTTTCCCCATTTGTTTACACGACACTCTCAATATCCTCGCAACCCTCCCATTAATGCATTTGCATGAACAGGAAAGTGTTCCTTCGGCAGGCAGAGTAGCGTCTTAGCCATGTGCGTGCTGTTCATAGATACAATTCCATGTTTTTAGGCACATATTGCGACGGAATTACACATAAAATGGGCGCTAGCATGTCAATGCATGAGGCCCTCTAGGTACTATACAATGTGCTGTGAAGTAGTCCTACATCATTATTCTGTTATGAATGGGGTTGCCAATAGTTTATGATGCGTAATACCATAGTAGCAACACGTTCTCACTCCCAACTCGTCAAAAACTGCAGCTTGGTCAAAGACCTTTCTCGTCAGTTTTCGAAGCGTTAAAAAGCCTTTGGCGTCGTAGCATGAAGACTTCGGTCATTGACTGTTACGGCAAGACTACGGCACAGTTGCACACATTCATCTATCTATCTATCTATCTATCTATCTATCTATCTATCTATAGAATCTATCTATCTATCTATCTATCTATCTATCT
>JAODUH010033835.1:0-21993 GCA_027564835.1 Typhlichthys subterraneus
AAACTATTGACATAACATCCTATTGTCTAAAGCCTGTCCCTCTGGGGGTTTACACTCACCTGCGCTAAGCGTAACAGCCACCATGTCCCAATAAGGATGCGACGTCAGCAAGGAGGTGGCGGAGTCATGTGTTGGGGCTAAATCATGGGCAGAGAGCTGGTAGGCCCACTTAGGTTCCCTGAAGGTGTGAAAATTACCTCGGCAAAGTATATAGAGTTTCTGACTGACCATGGTACAAAAACAGGAACCGTGCCTTCCATAGCAAAATCATCTTCATGCATGACAATATACCATCTAATGTTGCAAAGAATACCTCTGTGTCGTTGGCTGCTATGGGCATAAAAGGAGAGAAACCCATGGTGTGGCCCACATCCTCCCTTGACCTCAACCCTATTGAGAACCTTTAGAGCATCCTCATGCAAAAGATATATGAGGGTGGGAGGCAGTTCGCATCAAAACAGCAGCTCTGGGAGGCTATTCTGATATCCTGCAAACAAATTCAAGCAGAAACTCTCCATAAACTCACAAGTTCAATGGATGTAAGAATTGTTAAGGTGATATCAAAGAAGGGGTCCTATGTAAACATGTAACTTGCCCTGTTAAGATGTGTTTGATTGAAATAGCTTTTGATTTCAGTAAATGTAATCTCCTAATGCTGCAAGTTCAACAAATTACAATTTTCAATTCTTTACAACCTATTAAAAGTTTTGCAACTCTGATGTGCATAATAATTTAGAACAGTGCATTTAGAGTTTTTTATTTTAGTTTTAGTTTGTTCAATGAAATTCGATTTATACCCTAACGTTTGATGATGCTATTATAAGTCAGACATTATAACAACTGATAGGCCTAGTCAGTTGCGGTTTCCTTTTCACAGACTTGCAGAAATTAATATTTTTACGTTATGCTATGAGACTATAGGCAAGTAAGCTGTAGGCTACAATCACAAAAAATTTTGCTGATAGGCTTAAATTAATTGAGTCTATTCAAGCAGCAATAGAATGAACGTGAAAGTCACATAGCTGGTCACACAGCAATATTCACATTATGTGACTATAACACAGCAATATTCACATTATGTGAATATTGCCTATGATTTAGCCTCAGGGCAAGAGCGGTTCAGCCTGGCATCATGGAAGAAGACATTACACAAACCTTTTACATAAAACAATTAGGCTACATAGGCACCTTATCCCAAGTTGAGTGGTTAGGCTACTGACACAGTTTAAACTTGGTGAAAACCTACGTTGTTCTACCAATCGGACATTAAGATGAGACAAAAATAGCCTGTTTCAGAGCGAGACTGGCGCATTTTGCCAGTAAATCAGTCGCATTTTCAAAATAAAGGTTTTCTATTTTTACATTTCTTTCTCCCTCGTGGAATACATTTTTGGTGGGACTAATCGAACTGTTTGCAATATTGTCCCACCCGTCCCCCCAGGGACCTACGCAATTGTTTATATGTTCCATGCCATCCACACCTTCAGAAAAAAACGAAACAATTGACTGCTGACAGAATCAGCGCATCTGTTTAGCACATGCATAATACAGTATTCACAATGTTAAAGATGAAGAATTCATCAATGAAATGTAACCATAGCCTTTATTGCTGCGCTATGAACCATGAGAAATATCTCCAATCAAGAATAAGGTGGATAGGCTACAGTAGCTAAGGCAGTTATGGGCTATGACTTTTATACCTGCAAAGCAGGCAGTATAAGTGTATCAACAAAAGGTATGTTCACCACAATGCTGTGCGCACCCTTCCCCTTCTCACAATGTTTGCACTTGATATTTATTGTAATGTATAGGCTACACTTCTTCTGAACATTTTGTATGTTATTTCACTCTGAGCAATGAATTTACTACTTATTATCCTAAAAGTAATCTTACTTTCACATAAAATGACATGTATTACTGTAATACATGTATGTGGTGTAGGGATATATGGGGTGGTTGAGGGTAGGTCATTTGTAGATAACCCGGAACATCTCCCACTTTTTAAAAGCCAAATGTTGGCCATAGGCACTACTATCTTGATAATGCGCTGTTAATAAATAATGTGCCATTGACTTTAGACCAGGTATTTGTCGGTCAATCGCACTATCACTTTCTGCTGCCTCAAGATATGCGCCAGCAATGCGCTAGACCACACCTCATATTTAGACCAACACACCCACGGTCACTCAAATGAGCACAAGTGCATTTGCCATTTAAACAACCTGGGCGCCGGACAGGAACATGACAACTGCGTCAGTCTGAAACTAGCAAAGGCACTTGCGTTCTTACTTTGTACCAGGTGTAAGGTAGGGCCCTCTGTAAAATATTCACATTATAATTCTGCCACCACATTCAGGGCACATAGCTGCCACTGTCGTTAAGACCTGCATGGTGAGAGCAATCATTTGCAATCACCAAATGCTCACAAGCACACCCACAGCTTGCCTATTAGAAAACCAATCATGTTGTGCACCTGGTCCTAACGACAACGAAAATTTGGCTGAATTGCTCTAAATCTGACTCATTTTTCTCCAATTTGCTTATTTCTTGTCACGCCATTCTTTTCCATCAATTTGTCATTAAAGGTGACTCATAACTGTTTGAACGCCTGGGATATGGGGCACCTTTTGATAGATGGTTTGTTTATTGGTGTAAACGGTTAGCGTCTGAGAGGGTATAGGTTGTGTGTGTTCATGTATGTTTGTGTGACCATTTGTGTGAGTTTGTGACAGAATTAGAGCGTAATAAGCAGCAAGAGAAAGCTTTCATTGTGTTTATAAATTAATTCTCAGTCTGTTTACTTTTGTACACTGTCAATTGATTCACTTCTTTTTGGCAAAACAAGAGAAAGCGAGGTTGACATTCAGCAAAGGTCATGACTCAGATTCAAACCCGCTATATCACAATTGCATGGCATTTCACTAAGCACTGAGCCAACATGACAGCCATGTTTTTAATCAAATGTTCCCCCAAATAAAAATAACACCTGGCAACATGTCAGACCTTAATAAAGTGTGGAAGACCCAGAACCATTATGTGAAGCAAAATAGTCCTGCATAAATATAGGAGAATATATATGCATATATACAGTGTATATATATATACAGTATATATATATATATATACACGGTATATATAATGAGAAGGATTCATGTGTTGCGCCAATCCTCGGGACATCCTAACACTTCCAGCAAGAATAAATGCACCGCAATGGTAAAAACAATATACAACGCAAAGAGACAGTTAACATGCACGTATGCACAGTCCCCATAGTGTCTGTGTTAAAGGGGACTTGTGACAAGTCAAACCTGCCACTTGTGGTTAAATGACACACAGCAACACACAATTGTGTGATCCTTTCATATCCATTCAAAATGCGATAGGCGAGGACTATAGTTCACAAGACGGACCGACTGACACGTCGGTCCGTCTTGTGAACTATAGTCCTTGTGCTACGTCTAGTAAAACTCCATCTCCACCACCTCTGAGCACACAGAGCTGAATCAGAAAGGGCTCACAGTTTAACACAATGCCAGGTGGTCAGGCAGTAGTTAACTGTGGCCCTCTAATTAGCCAGGAATGTAAATATTGAATCACTCCCTAATGAGCTGCTAATTACGCTGCCGCACCATCCAACAGTTGTGACGGGAAACGTCACTGACCCCCCACCCCACTCCCCTGCATGTGGCCGCCTCACCTGTCACCTCGCCCGCAACGTGCCAGCATTCCTGCGCGTGCGCGTAAACCCACCCGCCCACACACACACAGACACACAGAAGCACCCAGTAACTAATGCCCCATCCACCGCAATCACTTTCACACCAGAGAGAGACACACACACACACACAGACAGAGAGGGAAACAGAGACAGGTGGATGGTGATTAGCTTGACATCACTCTTGGCTAGCGAGCAGAGGAGGAGTGTGAGAGGGAAGGAAGGCCGAGAAGAGGTCGGGTAAAAGACGGATCAGGGAAGACAATGAGGCGTTGCTGCGATGGAGAAATGAACAGAGAGGCCAGGTGACAGAGACACGCTGATGGATGGACAGCGTGAACATAGAGATAGAGATGGACAGACAGGCAGTGGGGAGAAATCAACTACAGAGAGATAGAGAGAGATAGAGAGAGAGAGAGAGAGAGAGAGAGAGAGAGAGAATAAAAACTACACCTCATTTCTTGTAGAAAAGGAAAACGTCAGGCGAATGAAATAATTCTGTCAGGGAGGGGAAAAAAGGACGGGAGCAACATGGCTGGAGGATATCACTATATTTATAATTCCTTTATTTCTCCCTCTCTTCGTCTCTCTTTTGCTTCTGATGGACTTGACTTTTAATAATGTGCAAATCTTTTTTTTCCTCCTTTTCTTGATTAAGAAGTGAAAAGAAGAATAGGAAAATGTTGCCGGAGGGAACTGCGACAAAGACCACCGCAATCCTCCACTCCCCTTTTCCCCATCACTCTATTTCGCACCTTTTCCAGCATACTCAATTCATCACCATCAGTGAGTGTTGTATTCTGTGCCTCGGTAAAGGCCTCCCTTCCTCTAACAGTCACTCTGGCCCTTCCCTACATCACTCCATTCGACTACCCAGGGCCTCCTTTACATTAAAAAGCAACAGCTCAATAACAGTGGAGGTGCATAATTCAATATCCCTGCAATATCGAATTCGGTCTGTACAAGTTGTCGAAGCAAGAATACCGAATAATAGCCTTTAAAGAAGGGGCAGTGAGTTTAGTTGTTAGAGGTAATCTTACAGCTTGGTTGAATGAGAAATCTAATTTTAGAATGAGACAATTTAATATTGACTGCATTTTCCTCCCACTGATAATGAAAACTAGACTTTTTCAAGACAGGTTACAGAGTACTTTACACGAGGTGTACAATACAGGGGCTACTGTAAACTGCTAGCACTGTATGGAGAGGAGTAGAGATGAGTGTCAGCCACGCAACACTTGTTTGAGAGCATATGCTCTTTGAGTTTAAAACATACATACTGTAGTACAACAGACCAATACATTGTTTTTAAACTGTATATAGGGTAAATGGGCTTGTGGGTAAATGTTGAATATGACAGCTTTCATATGGGTTACTATTGACATTTAAAGGCAGGGCCAGTCATTCTGGAGAACGCTTGCTAAAATCAAGGTTAAATCAAAACAATATTCCTTCACGGCACCGCCCCACACATTGAAAAGCATTGTGAAGCAAAGCGTACAATTAGCTTTCAATAGCTGACTTTACCTTTAATTGTATGTTCATTGTAGTTGCAGAAACAATTGTAGGCTTAGCATGGTCAATGGTAGCAAGACAGAAAGCAGCAACATACACACTTGTAACATGAGAAACTACTTTGAGGGAGAAGAAGAGGAAGCGATAGTAGTAGAAGAACAAGAAGAAGGAGATTATAAAGTAAGATTAGATCAAAAATACCTTGAGCTCCTCAGGGAAGCCATTCCAGAGTCTAGGGGCCTAACACCCAAAAGCTGTCACCTTTGTTTTTTAATCTGGGGCTGGCACTGGCTGAATTGCCTGAGAAAGGCTGTCTGCCACCAGGACAGGACTGTAGACAGAAATAGGTGATTTTGCCAGAATGGAAACTTTAAATCGAAAAAGCAACCACAGAAGAGATGCTAATACGGCAGTGGCATTATCATTATTCATTGGAAGCCTTGCCGCCAACATCCTGGACACGTTAAATGTGTTCTCCTCTCCTCTCAGCCCTTCCACCCCACCATTTTTTTCCTCCAACCGCACCTTTAAAGACCTGCCAGGGACATTAGAATGGCAGCATTTGGCACCTAGTCTGGTGTGTGCACATGCTGTATCAACATATCACATTGTGAGCCTCAATCAAGTGTGTTAAAAGGAGTGTTTATAGGGTGTGTGTGTGTGTGTGTAATATGTGTGTGTGTGTGTGTGTGTTATCCTGTAAACCCTGTGTAATATGTGTGTGTGTGTGTGCGTGTGTGTGTTTGTGTGTTATCGTGTAAACACTGTGTAATATGTGTGTGTGTGTGTGTGCGTGTGTGTGTTCATTCCCTCTCTCTCTCTCTCTCTCCAACATCCATGTGCCATGGTAACTAGCGCCACGGCAACAGGGCCTGACACACACAGGCAACTGTCTGTGAGTGCAGCTACGTATGTGTGCGTGTCATATCTAGTTACATGCTCGCCTGGTTAGATGTGTTTAATGCGTGTGTTCTCACTGCTGTCAACGTCCGCAGCGCCGCGGGACGCTCGGTGCTATCGCTTCCCTGTCCCCCTGCGTCGGGTGCTGTCTGTCAACGCGTGACACGCTCCCGGACCCTTCGGTCCCACAAGCTTGCGTTTGGTGCGAATGCATCCACGTGCACGGGGTGGGTGTGCTGACGCAGGGATATCTTGTCTTCCTTCCTTCCGCATGAGCCATCTCCTCCAGCATTCACACACACACACACACACGACCGGCATTTTCACGCATTATTATTTCTCATCCTATTCTAGAACCTTCTGTTCCCCCTGCACCACGACAACACTTGCTAATACCGTACCTCTCTCTCTCTGTCCATACATTTTCTCTGGTTGCCTCCGTCATTTCCATCATCGCCCTTTTCCGGTGGGATAAAGGTGAAGGTTGCAGGAAAAGAACAGGTGAAAAAGGGGAAGAGAGAGAGAGAGCGAGAGTGTGACAGCCATGTTTTTCAATTGGGTTGATTTATGGTCAGCCTGTTACCATTATTTTAATATTTCCTTTACTGCAACAAACTGGGGGTGGGAGAGGGTCGTTGTCGGCAACACATCTAGTTAGACAAACCAGCCGTCCTAGCAGCTGTGATGTGACAGAGAGAGCTTGGTAGAGAATGTAAAAGTGGGGGAGAGAGGAAGTCGGACAAAGAGCAGGCAGAGGGGTTCTTAATGAATGTAAAGGGCTAGAACAATGAGGGGAGCTAAATTGTCCATTAACTGGAGTGTGTGTGTGTACGTGTACGTGCATGTGTGTGTGTGTACGTGCACGTGCGTATGCATGTGTGTGTACGTGTACGTGTGTGTATGTGTGGATTGCCACGCCACAACATTCCAATTTAGCAAGGCCACACTCTGATGCTTTCCGCCTTCCCGGGTTGTCATAGGTGAGAAAGAGAGAGAGAGAGAGAGAGAGAGAGAGAGAGAGAGACTGCAGCAGAGGGCAAGTGAGGACTGCGATGTAGGCACTGAGATAAGTAACGGTGGAATCTAAAGACAAGAGAGGAGAGGAGACGAGAGGAGAGGAGAGGAGACGGAGCAAGATAGAGCAAACGTAGCCATGAAGGAGAGAGATGGGAGGGTGATAACTGAGTCCGTGAGGAAATGGATCAAGAGCTGTAAAAAAAAAAAGAGCAACAGGGCGAGAATGGAGTCTTTCTGCTGGGGGAGAGAATTCACAAGGCTGGATGGCTGGCGTGTGTGTGTGTGTGTGTGGAGCGGGGGTACAGCTGCATTCTCCGATTCGGGGGGAGATGGGGCGTGAGAGGGTAGTAAGTGTGTGGCGGCGGCGACATTTCAATACGCTCCAATAGGAATAACGGGGAACACTGTATTGCGGCGAAAAACGCAATTAAAGCTTTCTGCAGCGAGCGCTGGTGCAAACAACAAGTGAATGATTAGGCGACAGTGACTGTGTAGAAGGGACAAGGCCCAGCGACAGCAGGGAGGGGTGGGCTGGAGGCAAGGTTAATCCCGTTTAATTGCTCCCAGTAATCAGCGCACGCGATGGAGGAGATCGTGATCAGAGAGACAGGCTGACATCCTCGTCTCGCGCTAGCCTAACTGGCTAAATTGAGTCTGTCACAATCACATCATTGTCAGCAAAGTGATTCAACAATGGATATATCAAATGCCACATATCAATTCATTTTTAATAGGGAGAGCGAAGCAAAGCGACAGGCATGCAGGCACGTCGCTGCAGAATATATTTAACGCTAGCAAGCGGAGGCAGGCTTTGGGCGACGTTTTTATAGCATGTCAAGCGGAGGCGATGCCTGTCGCCGCCATTCACCGTGGTGAGTGAGACTCCAGGGGCGCATTTTGCCGTTGCACCTTGCTAGCAATTAGCTGCTAGCATGCCAGCTTGTAGCCTGGGGCCCGGCGTGCTCTGCCTGCCGTGGCGTGAGCCGTTTTGACAGATGTCATGTCACGTTGATAGATCACGTCAAAGATTAGCACGTCCACAAATGGCTCAAGAATGCCAGAGCTCTTCTATTTAACGGTCCAGCCACAGGTGGTAAGGGGAATAAGAGTTTTTCTATGTGCACGTGCACGTGTATCCAGGGGTTAAATTGGGCCAGAGCCAGTCTGAGCTCCAACACTTTTAGTAGGCTACCCATTAAATACTATGAATTGAGTTATCAGGCAATATAATTTACCATGATTTTCTCAGACGTATCGTTATTATAAATTGATTTCGGGCAAGTAGGTCTATTTCTCAAAATCTCTGGATACGGACTCATAAAGCGCCGTGAGGCGATTACAAGGCTGCGTTCAATTAGGTGTAATGTTTACAGTTCCGTTCGAACGTAGGCGGTTGTGGACTGAACACCAAGCTACAGAACATGTACAAAACAGGGAAGAGGGTTGACCTGTGCGTTGCACAACTAACATATTAACAAAGCAATCATTTGTGCTTTGCTGCTGCTTGCTGTAGCTACAGATATCCTACACTATATCCTGCCCCAAACATGTCCATACCCATGTCACTACGGTTGATCTGTAGGTCCTACCTCTGTATTTTTTACAAGGTTAAAATAATAGCCTTAAAACGTAGCCTAACTTAAAACTAAACTAGACTACTTTGGTTCTGCAAATATATCGTGTATCATGTAAAATAACCCACTTCCTAGTTCCTTCCTCGGTGTTCACCGATCACCGGCGTGGTAGGAGTGTAAGATCAACAAACTCTTTACTCAAAATAGCAGTGCTTTGATTTACATTTACGATCACTGTGTGAAATGAAGGCCAATGCATAAGCTCCCAGCCTGCTAGCAAAAACAATAGGTTATTTGTTTATTTTTCAATGATTTTCAACAAACAGCAGCTGAATCTGCGCGTGTAGACTTCTAGAGATTCCACAAAGCGAACTGTTCATTCATCCTTAGAGATGATCATCTCATCTCAGGAATAGCTCCTGGCTGTAGGGTGACCAGATGTCCTGCTTTGTGCGGAACTGTCCAGCATTTTCATCCTTTTTTACGCGTCCCACTTATTGAGACGATGTCCCGCATTTTCAATTTATGATCTAGTTTTTTAACAGTTTTCTAATATCTGGCTCCTATGGTTGTAAAGGAAGCAGCGAGGACTGCCATCACATGGCTGTTTGATGCCAATCAAACTGCACAGACGTGGATTAGTTACCTGTCTGTCACAGACATCCCTGCCTATGTCATTTTCTCATACTCAGGATAGCAAATAAAATGTAATATGTGTATCTGGATATATATATGTAGCCTAATACAAAAACAAATAGGCCTACATCCTAGTAGTCTTCGACGCCAAATTCACGAAAAATAGGGCTCCTCCACATAGAAATCCCAATTTAATCACTGCGTGTATGAGTGTGCTCCATCTATGTGCTTGAACACAAATGCGTGCGCATGTGTGTGTGTGCGTGTGTAAGTAAGACAGGCAGAAACTTACTGCATAAAACAGATTAACTTCCTATTATGGAGGAGCTGTCTGATGCCATAAGAGCAAAACACATTTTCCCCTCACATTTCCCTTTAACGGAGGCCGTCTAATCTCCACCCCGATCCTCCTCAGACAGACTTAGGGGCTGTTACTGATTCCTCTAATGCTCACAGATGAACTCTATCCTCTGACATTTATTTACTTAGAGAGTGAAAACATGAAAGCGTGCGGCGGACTAAGGCTATGAAATACCAGGAAGTCATGTGTGTGACATGGCGGGGGATGATGGGAGGTGTTGCTCATAACCTGCAGTCTGTCTCACAGGGGGCTGTTAACCCGCAGAATGCGTATGAGCATTTTGCCCGGCAGGGTTTAAAATCCACACATCTAAAGCCACAGGGTGGGATATTAAGGTGCCAGCTCATATTTGCAGCTCTAGAGAGATACTTCTTAATATCCTTAATCCCTGTAGATGTGATGTGATTTAGTGAGAGTCCTAGCAGCCAATTCAATTAGCACCACACTTATCATTGGATGACAGTTAAGAATCTGTGTCATTCCTAAATGAGGCAGTCTCTAATTGAGTGTTTCTTTTATTTTTTGGCTAAATAGTCACTGCAGTGAAATAATTGTTTGTCCATATGGACATAATTTATTATCTATTTCAGGTGTTTTAACAAATGTTTTTCATGAACACAATATTTAAGGTGTCATACAGTTAAATAATTTAAATTACTATCATTTGCAATAATATAAGAAATAAACAGTTGAGCTTCACTCTTGGATTGGACATTCTGCATTTTTCTATCTGTATTCTATGCAAGCCAAACATATTAAACTTTATTTAATTTATTTAACTTTAGTGTACCAAACTGGATTAAATAATTTTGTCTACGAGTTGTCTATTTAATTGAAGTTAAATTGTATCATTGTAACTGGACAAAGGACTAAGAAACCCCCTCTACTCAATCTAATCTTCATATATAATGTAAAAATCTTTTATTAAGACACACCTATGCATCATTGCCACTGATGCACCATGAGAACTCTACAATATCCACACTGTTTCTCCCCCACCCTGCTTCCTTATTTCTTATCGTGCATAAATAACTGAAGTAGATGTCTGGAAGATCATGAATGGAAAAGAGATTAACTGGCAGTGGCTCCTGTGCACTGTGGTTAATGATCGTGTCCGAAGTTCTCTCATAAACACGGCCTCTTGGGTTCTAATGAGCCAACACCCATTGGCTGTGCTTTACTGGAAAGCAAAGGTTTGCTCATGTTTATTTATGATATGCCAATATGGTCCACTTCAAAGGATTGTCCGGTCGGCAAGTTCAAGAGAGATGCTATACCTTTCCTTATAGGAATGACTCCCTCTCTCTCTCTCTCTCTCTCTCTCTCTCTCCCTCTCTCTCTCTCTCTCTCTGTGTGAGTTACAGCAGCTCGTGGTTGGCTCATGTTTCTGCATCTGTCTCGCTGCCAGGACTCTGGCTTTATTTACCGTAAAGCTCTCCCAGATAAACACAGTACACAGGCACACATACCCCTGTACACGCCACAAAACAAACCTACACAGATGCGCATATGCAAAGATTGTGTGTGTGTGTGTGTGTGTGTGTGGCAGCAGATTGTGGCTCATGATCAAAGCGAAACAAAGCGCTGCAGAGCCATTTCGTTTGCTTTCTGTCAATCTATGTGTCTGTCAATTGCTCCCGGGCGTCGCGCTTGTATTTCTCTCCATTCTTTTACTTGATGTTTTCCTCAGATGCGGTCCCTCCAAAGTGCCCCTCTTCCCCACATGTGGTCCCCCGTTAGGGCCACTGTGCCCAGGCCCAGAGGAGATGCTTCTGGGACGGGCTGGCCGGGCTAGTTAGGTGGTGTACAAGGGCGATGTACGGAGCCCCCCACCCTTTCCTCCCGGAGCCCCAATCAGCCTGATGAGAGCCCCCTCAGAGCTCCAGGGAGGGTGTGAGCATTGAGGACCCCCTGCCAGATAGCACCGCCATCGCCCGGCCCACCCCCTAAGCCTAGCAGGCTCAGCAGACTGAACAGCGGAAAGTCTTTCCACCTTTCTGCTGAGCTATCGCTTCCCACCGCCTCCTCTTGTTCCAGTAACATACCCAGGCAGAGACTCCTGGTTGTATTTTATGTATTACAGGGCCAGAGAGTTTCCATATCAAAGATGGTGTTGTCTGGCTGGGTACGGGTGAGGTTGCCATAGCGATGCTGTGGCTTCCCTTAAAGCATTGCATTTATTTCACCATGGCAGCGCTGAGTGAGATAGATAATAGGGAGGCTGCAGAGATTATGGCCTGCAGGTGAGCGTGAAGCGTGCACGTGCACACACACCGACGCATGCATGCGATGAGTTGATCCTCACGGCAGGCCCAAACGAAAACAAAGGCAACACGCTATCAGTCATGGAGGGCCCTCGGCCACAATGGTAACCTGCTGTATGTAAATCAATTGACCAATAAAGCAGGAGAGCATCATTACGAGACACTGTTGTGATCACGGTGGTAGACCTACGAAGCGCCTGATTGTGTATGCCACAGAAGAAAACAGCTGGAATTGGGAATGGATGATTTCTTGAATTATTATATAGTATTATATTACACCCAACACTTTCCAATTGTACATTTTAACTAAAAGCAATTCCCAAGCTCTAACCTTGCTAGCAAGCTATAATTACATTTATAATTCATGCTATACAAGCACAGTTGTGTACAATTTTAAATGAATAATTTCTCAAATATTACCCGCTTACTAAAACACATAGTGCTGTAGATACACAATATCTACAATTAGCCAGATGTTCTACTAATAAAATGCATACATGCATGCATAAACTGCATACCTACAATGATCCCACTGACCTTCCTTAGTATTCCTCTGTGTAAAGTAGCGCTGAGAGCGACTGTAGGCCTCTAATAAGCTGATACCAGATCAGTGGATCAGTGGGATCAGTCTATTTCACACGGCTCAGGCCGCGCTGGGAGCAGCCCAGCTCCTCTGTGCAACTCAGCAGGAACACGCCTCTTGTGTAAAACAAATCGATCGGTGCGTCTGCCACAACGCAGGCTCAGCTGCACCCATCAATACCATTCATGGTATGTACGGCCTCAGCCTCAGCCGCTTCCATCCACTACGTCACATAAGTAGCTCTGTGCGTCTGATGCATAGACGCCTATAAGCTTGACATCGCTTTCCCGAATTGAGAAGTAGATTTCCATTGGCTGTTAGCATTGTCACTCACGTAGTCTGTAGGTGTAATTCTGGTGCAATGCTAGTGCAGTAGCCTAGTTTATTTTATCATTACAGTTTCAGTTCAAGTACATTTATTTTAAGCCTACTTGTCTATCAGAACAATACCTGAAAACAGCCAGAGTCAAACAAACAAATTAGTCAGTTTAAGTTTATTGCCCGACTTTGTCTAATGTAGTTGGTTGTTGTGCATGTCAATAAATATACCTTTCCGGTCAAGCAGGCGGATCTTGACACGGTTAGCCAGCGCTGTGTCCCAGGCTTTATGTAAGTAAAGGCTGGCTCTGCGAGACTAGTACCCACATTTGGCATCATGGTTGTACCATGCACGTAGATATGGGAAAGCTGCATTCAAACACGTGCTCGCACATGCAGTAGGCTACGTCACTTATTACCTATAGTGCACTGTAATACATGGAAATGTCTAAAAGGCCATATGCTGTGTATATTTTTTTACAATGTTATAATAGTGTTCAGACTCTGCTCACAGAAAACATGTACACACGTCCTCTAGAGAGCTCCTCCAGAGAGACTTAGCAGCAGATTGAGCTCTGAGCCCAGCCCAGATAGTGATACTCCATAGGAACAAGCAGGCTGACAGTCCACCTGGCAGACATTGCTCATGACTGGAGTGCTTAAAGCTATGCAGGCTGCAGAGGAAACGCGTCTGACCTCACAACAAGAGCTTCCTTTAGACAAACAAAGAAATTAAGCTGCCCATGAAAATACCGCCATTTGATGTAAGGTATAATTGTGAGCATAATCAATGGAACAAAGTCGAAAGGCTTGAACAACGGTTCCCATATTTATGAAAGCACATAATTTACTCATATGCTAATCAACATGTTATCCAAACCAAAACAAATATACTTAGAGTGCCTGTCAGTTAAAGTTAAGTAAGTCAGTATTTTGACAATATCTTGATCAACTGATATGAATTTGGTTTAGGTCTATGGCATGTATAAAATGTATATAATATACTGTATTCCCTCTACCAATAAACCAATTTACATTTTGCTACCTATGGTATATTGTCAAAACTCCTGTTAAAACATGATAAAGCAACCAGGCTTTCATGTGTATGAATCATTTCTAGCTGGAATTGGATAGCCTAGTGATGGAGATTGAGAGTAGTGTGAAAATGACACAGGTATCAGGTTTACTGTATTTCTGAGACTGCTCAAACACATGTGGTTTAAAGTAACTAACTTTAAACTAAATAATGTATTTCAGTAAAGCATTTTCTCTTATTTGTATTTGTTAATTAAATATGGTTTAAAATATTAGTTTCCTTTGCGCAAAAGTTTAGAAAGTTAACCTATACTTTTGATGTATTATTAGTGAAGTAAATGGAAGGACGACATGCATTTGCTTTGCCACTCTGCCTTTGTTGTAGGCATATAACTAAATGGTTGTAGACTACTATAACTATTCATCTTCAAAAATTATGTGGTCTATTATAGATTATTATGTTTTAAATGAGGAGAGAGGAGGTAGTGTCTCCACCAACGTAGACAAACAGCCGATGAGTGCAGGTAGCAGACGAGACAACCCAACAACTCCCCCGAACGTTTTGTGAGTCTCCCGCATTTTAATAGCGGCTCCCTGACACCCGCAAATAGGGTACAATCTCCCAGAAAAGCAAAATCTCCCGAAAAATCGAGCCAGAGCATGTGGTAATTGAGAGAAAGAGAGTGTGAGAGAGTGCGAGAGAGAGAGAGAGAGAGAGAGAAATATAGACCCTTTTCCCACGCAGAATACGTTGCACCGGAAATGGTCATCGAAGGGTAAAACACAGCAGGCAATATCGGAAATATTTGATGTCTGGTTATTTATAGATTTTGTTTCTACATATTTCAGAAGTGTTTTGCAGTTGCCACCCCAGATAATACTATTATAGTTGACCAGTTTTCGTTGACTGAGGGAAAAGCTGGATCTAAAGCAAAGAATATAAGATATTTTACGAAAACATGCATGACGCTGAAGGTACGTTGCTAAGCAACTTTGCTTGCAAGTTTAATTTTAATCAGAATAGCTGTATAACAAGAAGAGTCTGAGGATGTTGAGGATGAGGATGATTATAGTAGTTAGTTTTCAAATGTTGTGTGGCTGCAGTTGTCATTGATTAATACAAAAATAAACAACCTTCACTCCTACGGGTCGCACTTTCATTGACATTTCAGAGAGGTTTGACAAAAAATATTTCCCCTCAAATATTTGTTAATATCAATTCTCCAATTGCATCCTGAGCATAACAAGTTATCAATGCAGAAGGTCAAACAGATTTGAAAGGTAATTGTATAGCTAGTAAATACAATTGATGGCATATTTTAGTGAATATGGCTGGCCAGTAATCTAAATATGGTATAACATTGCATTTTAACTCTGAGCACTGTATGTGAGATGATGCTATTTTAAACTTTTTAAACTGCTAGGTGCACCATGTAGGCTATGTACGTAAAACATTATCTTAACTGCTTTTCTTTAAGTGTCATGCAGTGAGACCCTAGTATATTAATGATTAGCTAGGAGGAGAGATGATACCTTGATGAAACCCCATGTTGAGTAGTGATATTACTTTGGTAGCATGCTGCTCACATGCAAAAAGTACCAATGAAGAATTAAAATGAAACAAAGATTCACTCCGATAGCGCTGAACATCGCAGTATGGGAACTGATTAATTAAACATAATGAAATTTTAAGATCCCTTAATTTAGCTATAGACTGCTGGGAGTGAGCTCATGTACCTTTGGGGGTCCTCTCACCCCATTTTGGAAACTCTTATCAAGATCAAGGAGTGTTAAATGTGATTCTTCCCATTTCTGAGAAGCACGGCCGACATTGCACAACTCACAAGGCACAATCCCATGGTTTGCCATTTGATGCTAACATTGGAACCACTGTCACATCTCTCCTCAATGGGTTGATAGATTAAAGGGATTTCTTTCAGTCTGGAATACACAGGCAGACGGCAACACATAGGGTTTTCCTGGCCATTAGTACAGAATTCTGCATGTGCAATTTTAGTTGACGGTGCAGTAAATTGCCTGTTATTGGTGTTTTTATGAGTCAAACTCTGGTGGAATATTTCATGTTATAATAAACTGGCCTGTGGGTTTATTTTTTGTACTAAACATCTACCTTTTATTATAGTACTTGGAGTTGCTGACTTAGTGTCTGGTCTTTGTGATGCCAATGTTGTATTTTATGTCATTTACATGTTTTGATTTGTTTTTATTGTCACCTCGTCTGTTAACCTAATTTCCCCTTTATGGAACAAGGCTGTTGGAACAGTGCTGAAATAAAAGACGCAAGCTAACGACTACGCATGCCAAGCTGCTCCAGTGACAGCTACATTTCAAATGGTGAGGCGACATACGCGAGCCCTCTGGTGTGGGTAAACTAACATACATGAACCTAGTGAGAAATCACGCTGCTCCCACCAAAACAACTATCTATTCAAGATGAGTTCGCCGAGGCTCGCTGTGCCTATTCACGGCAAACACGGATGGGGCCCGTCGACCTTTAAACGCTCGCACATCCACGGAAGTAAGTGAGCAATCTGGACTTCAGATATTGTAGCAGTGACTTTCACAGTCTCCACAGGCTCGCCGATTAGTACAGAGCAGAAGTGATTAGTTGACGCCAAGCCATTATCATAATCGCACAAATAGAATGCTGACCTTTTCGTGTAACGCTACTTGATAATACGTTTGCAACGCTTGACATGAAGTCCTGTCCTGGGTGTAGCTAATAAAGAACAAAATGAGCCAAGCTACTTACATATACAGACTACACAGGCAGCACACGTACACAAATGTTCACACCTCCATCACGCATTCACATGACATTTATCTTCACACAATCCAATCTTAACGACTTCATTAACTGAGAGGCCATTATCAGTCTTAACTTTATGGCCATGTGCACAGCCCAGTTGGGAGTGTAGCGGACGACATGTGCCCTAATGTTCACCACCGTCGCTGGGAACCACTTCCTCTTCACCCAGCCTCACCACCGCTAATGCCACCATCCCACCACCCACCCTTGTCTCCCCCAAGGCCAGTTAGCCTGAAGAGCACGGGAGTGGACAAGCAGCTAAGCAAACAGGGCCATTGTTTCTGCTCCATTAGGCAACGAGGAGCAAAGGCTTAGTGCTCATGCTGCTGGTCAAACAGAGGGAACCGTGGTACAGCTTGGTGGGATTTCACAGTGCAAATGAACCCAATGCTATTTGAAGTACGAAGGCTTCAGAGGACTGTGCATGCCAAGGACATCAATAGGGTATAGCAGTATAAACCAAATATGATTCCGTTAAGGGATGATCACTGCTGATCTAGTCCTGCTGTTGTACTTAAAAAACATCCGTGGGAAAGAAAATAATTGAGCTGTTCATCATGAAATCATTGGCTTGAAAACAGCTGTTACTGATCCCTTCAGCACAGCAGAACCGCAAGAATGTTAAGGGAGACAATCAATTGTAAAGTGTTTTTGTTTTTAACTTGATTGTTAAGACAGACAATGGATATTTGAATGGCGTAAACCCCCATAGATTTGAACAGTGCTGACTGACATGGACAAGGGGCAACAAGATATGATCGAAACCAACCCAATGAAGAGATTATCTCTTGAACCGTGTACATTTCTGAAGCAATTCAAGCCAGGCCAAGCATAAACAGCACCGTGACCATAGCAGATCATACAACATTGAGAAGACACTAACACTTAATTTAAATCATCACCCCAAATGAGCCCTCCATTTCCACATATCTGACCTTTAGCCCAACTATCTAAACATTCTATCTATGATCGCAGTAATAGTCTGCCGCTCTCCAAATAGAGTTCTGCTGGGTCAAGCAAATGAGTCAGAGTTATTTCTGACTATGGCGCTCAGGTGGTGAGGGTCTTCAGTCAAAGTTCACATTATGCCACAGACAGACACTAATGCAATCTGTGACATTACCCTCAGACTTCCACCAGATACCACACAGAAAAAATATGATAACCTGAATTAAGATGATATCATCTTGGCAAGCCAATGTACTGGCTATTTTACATGATGGCATACATACTGTATTGTCCATGTGTTTTACATTTCAAGATAATCCTTAGCTCTCCGGTCTCAGTGCTTCTGCTGACAGGAGAGTTGCCA
This sequence comes from Typhlichthys subterraneus, assembly GCA_027564835.1. Taxonomy (NCBI): domain Eukaryota; kingdom Metazoa; phylum Chordata; class Actinopteri; order Percopsiformes; family Amblyopsidae; genus Typhlichthys; species Typhlichthys subterraneus. The sequence continues at coordinate 18,061 of JAODUH010033835.1, forward strand.
TATCTTTCCATCACAGGAGTGAGTTGAAGCCACAAACCTGTCATTAGCCTACTACTCCCGGTGAAATGGGTTTCACATGGCTGTATTTAACGTCCACTGAGCATGATTGGCCAGAGCTTTCTGCTGCCTACATGTTTTCCCTCTCTCCCCTCTCTCCCGAGGGGTGGGAGAACATTAATCAGGTAGTGGGAGAACACATATCGATGTGCAGCATAGCCTTAGAGTTCAGCTTTCATTACGCTTTAAACTGCAAGGTCAACTTGGCAGGAATACGTGTCAAACCTGTCAAGACCAGATACGTGAAACAAATAGCCCACGCACAGAATGCAGTGTAAAACATCAAGATAAGGGGCAACAAGATCACACCCCTTAACATGTTTACACACGTGTTCACATGATATATGACTACATGTGAGAGATTTGCCGCTTGCCTGGCTTTTCTATTACTGAAGCCAACAAGTGGTAAAATGGCTCATTAATTATAGAACAATACCATAGAACAACATCTTCTAGAGAGATCCATGAACCAACCTTATTTGTTTTCTTAGTAACTGACTGTCAGCAATCAGATCAATAATCTCAGATGTTCATGCGTTTATTTAACCTAGTAGCCTATCATCATCACAGGCTCTCAATTGGCTTTCAGGCCAACATTCACTGAAAGCGTAGCACACCAAATCTATCCCACACAAGCTAATGTAAAACCAAACCGATAACTGGACAGAAATAAGAAATGAAATTGCTACAGTATAGCAAGTCACACTGGTATGGGCTATGAGTTATCTCCACACACCTGCCGTAATCATATTAATTAACCTTACGTCCGAAGGCCAACACAGGCCAGCACAGGTGTAGGGAACAGAGCAGGGCTTCACTGAGCCCAACAGCTGCCATCCTCCATCACGGCTTTCCCTCCTTTGCGTATCATGCACCCACAGCCACCACCTGCCATCTCTCCAATATAGATCTATGGTTAGCTCCCCAAGTGGGACGTTTGTGTAATGGTGTTATTCACAGTTCAGTGGTCTGTTTGAAGGGGCTACCTTGATTGAGCATCTCCCGGGCGCGTGTGTATGGAGACGCACGCGTGTCCACAGAGATGGATGGGCTCTGGAATATGAGGGGCTTGCCCGATGCTTTGACATGCAGACAGACAAACGAGGAAGGCGCGCTGATGTAAAGACAGCTCCCAGAAGCAAAAATACTTGCTGCTAATAAGTTCAAATTAACCTCAGGTCCAGCATGGAGCACAAACACACACACACACACACACACACACATGCATACATGCGTATGCACAAACAAACATAGACGTCCACACTCATGTATGCACATTCACACGCACAACCATGGGTGTGGACACACCTACTCTATGAACACACACATACTCACATGCACACAACGCACATATATACTAACACACTTGTATACCAACACACTTGTATGCCAACACACTTGTATACTAACACACATGTATACTAACACACTTGTATACTAACACACTTGTATGCCAACACACTTGTATACTAACACACATATATACTAACACACTTGTATGCCAACACACATGTATGCCAACACACTTGTATGCTAACACACATGTATGCCAACACACTTGTATGCCAACACACTTGTATACTAACACACATGTATACTAACACACTTGTATGCCAACACACTTGTATACTAACACACTTGTATACTAACGCACATGTATGCCAACACACTTGTATGCTAACACACATGTATGCTAACACGCTTGTATGCTAACACACTTTTTTGCCAACATGCTAACAAGCCACCCAGTCGCCGTCTTATGACTGAAGCTGTTGTAATCTTTGCTGTAAGATCACAATCTCTTTCTTTGGCACACACACACACACACACACACACACACACTCATAAATTGCCTGGAGCTGAGGCAGCAAAGAAATACTGAATCTTTTGAAGATACCTACAAAAAAATACTAGAAGAGTGACTTGAGTGTGTGTGTGTGTGTGTGCGTGTGTCTACGTACGTGTGCGTGTGTGTGCATGTGCATGCGTGCACAAGCCAGACACACAGTAATCACACAGACTCCACATGTGAGGAGAGGCACCAACACAGTACAGGGCATGCCCTACTTACAGAATGAATTAGATGGTATCAGAGGTGTTGCGCCCGAGATCTCTGCAGCAGCCAATCATAGCGGAGGATGTGTCGGAGGGCACGGACGGTGGCTCAGTGCTTCAGAGGTATTGGGGGGGGAGTCACAGGTGGCTGGGACGTTGTCATCAGCGTGTGGAAGTACACCGTGTGTTTGCTTGGCACACAATCAATCCCTTAGGAGTACAGTGGGCTAATGCTAATGTCAATTAAAGCCAGGCTTCAGTGATTGTCTCTCTTCCCTCTGGGGTGGGTGTGTGGTGGTCCCTGGATCAGACACTGTCTCCCCGTCCCTGTCTGTCTATCAAACTCAGTGTCCCCGCCCCCACCCGAGCACAGCCCTGAGCTGATTGGCTGAGTCTGCCACTGTGGCCGTCTCCAGGTGATACAGTACCCCCCCTCTCAGCTGACTTATCACCGCCGACAATCGGTTCCCCCACCCTCTGTTCCTCCTTCCACCGCAGCTTGCGTGGAATGAGTTTTCCCGCCTTAAGGTTGCGTCTCGACCGGCCTGTCACCGCTCCACGCTGCGATCTAACATCCACAGGGGAGTTAAACTCTGCTCTGTTGCTCAAGGGTCCCCCCTGGTGTACACCCTGCCCCCTACGCCGGCCATCGTGCTAACCAGCCCGCAGCACGACACAGACGAACTAGAAAGAGACCCTTAAGTCTCTGAGAAGACTCTTAAGTCTCCACCAATCCTACTTAATTCCCTTGAATTCCTTCACTCCTTCCCTGCTTGTCGCTAGCTTCCGGCCTTCTCAGCCCCCTCTCTCTCTCTCCCCCTCTCTCTCCCCCTCTCTCTCCCTCTCGCTCTCTCTCGCTCTCTCGTTCCTCAGCTGGGTTTTTTCTGTCTCCTGGCTTGTTATCTATTCCGGACAGTCTCTCCCTCCTCTCTCCCTGTCTTTCCGACACAGACAGAGGTTCAGGAAGAGTAGAGCGGCTTCATGAGGCATTCCACCGCATCGGAGAAGAGGGGGCAAAATGAGGGAAAGACGGAAAAGGTAAAGGGGGAAAACACAGATTGCCGAAAATGGTTCCTTTTAAAAAATAAGCCGCCCCTTTCTCTACATCCCCCACCAAAGAACAAACACGAAAAAAAGAAAGAAAAACAAATCAGAACAGAAGCTCTCCTGGGAGAGGATTTTCAATTACTCGCTGCTGCCCACTAGAAAAATCTGGAAGCGAGACCCGACTTCATAGTGAGTGCGAAAGTCCCGTGCTCTCGATAGGATATCCGGTTGATAAATCGGGGCGCATCCAATAGCCCCATGCCTCTTCTTGGGTATTACCTCAGCCTATTTTATCTCACTTCCACTTCATTTCACTTCCAGTGATTTAGAGGCCTCCAGCCCACAGAGGAGCCGCAGCGATGGCAGTCTGACCTCAGCCCAGTCTGGACCGCACGTCCGGCAGCTCCTACGCCTGCGAGAGGCAAAGGAAGAGAGAGGGGGAGAGAGAAAGAGAGAGAGGGAGAGCGTGAGTGAGTGAAAGGTTGCCGTGACATTTGTGTCACTCTGCTTCATTGCGTGCGTCACTGTCGCCCTCATCACGGCCTTTACCTCTGTCAGTCCTGACGCCTTCCCTTGGCCTGATTCACCGCCACGCACTTCAGACTCCTCCCTCTCCTCCCCTACCCTCCCCTCCCCTCACCTGATGGCTGTACGCACCCTGCAGGCACCCTACGCCATATGTACCTCTAGTAGCTCTCTCCTCTCTGGTCTCACCCCCCCCCTCTCCCTCTCTCCCTCTCTCTCTCTCTCTCTCTCCCTCTCTCTCTCTCTCTC